>CABEEJ010003170.1:70916-89077 GCA_901482245.1 Timema douglasi
TGTTTTTTGGTTTTCTCTTTTAGGAAGTTGCGTTGCGCGTTTCACACTCCTCCCTGATGAGTTCCGATAGAATGAAACCTAGGTCGGGGGATTGGGCGGTGACGATCAATTTTCTTTAAGAGACATCCATTACCTCTTTGTCCATTGGCAGCAGTGTAAAGTGTGAACTGTGTTCTTCTTTTCATTGTAAAGGCCATATTGTGTTCGTCCCCCTTTTATATGTTTCTATCCACCTTTCCTGTACCTTCTTCCAAATATAATACAGATCTACAAATGAGTGATCATGTTGAAAATAAGTCTTCCTCGGTGTCCGAAGTTAACAAGGGAATGAGAAGAAGATACAATATGCATTTTAAACTAAGAGCAATAAGTGAGGTTCAACAAATAATGTGCATTCTGTTCCCAAGTTTGTTTTAAAGACTAGTAAACGATTTTGAATAAAAAAAAAAAATTAATAATGTTTTAAGAGTGCCTGTACATCAATAAAAGCATTAAGATGACCTAAAATCTGTGTCAGATTTGTTAAGGTTTTGCCTCAAAGTATATTAAAAACTTTTTTTTTAAGTCGAACCACTTCAAAATTTTAAGGTTGTATTATGTGTAAAAGTGCACTATATTCAGGCCAAAAGGGTATTAGTATTGCCTGTGCTGGATACAACTTGGTGCAATGACCTTCCTTGTTTTACTTTTAACTAAAGTGGTAATGCCTGGCATGCAATTAAAAACAATTATAACAATGTTATTTAAAGTTGAACTAACCCCTTTAGAAGAGGCTGCCTGAAGAATGCCACAATACTGCCGCCACTTGCGTCGAATGATGCCTACAATTCGACCAGTAGGCTGCTTCTCGACTTCTTTTACACTACTTTTTATAGTGGTCTCATCCTCTGCAATATCTCCTAAAACAAATAATATTATTGTTATAACTTTAAAATGTAGCTATGCTGATTTTTTCACTCCTTGAATAAAAATTAAACCTTTTATTTGAACTAGCTTTAAGACTTCCTTTATTTTAATGTGTATCTCTTCAAGGGAAACCTCTTTTTGCTTTTTGAGATGATGCTGAGGGGAACACAATATAAGATTATTAGAAATATTAGCGCAATGGGAGATGGTTTATACCATACATTGACTAGTCTATCACTAAACCATATTTACTTCCATAAAGAGTATTAATAATTATGATTGGCCCTCAACGAGACGCTATGTCGAACATAATTAGAATATTATAGGACTAGCAACCTTAAGAAACAAGATGTATTTTAGTCATCTCTTTTTCAGTTTTTGTGATAATATAATTAAGGCTAAGTATTATGATAATATGTTTTAAGTTTTATGTAATAGGTCCTTAAATAAATATTGTATATTTGTAGAAGCTTATAAACAAATAAAAGTATAAACAGTAACACATACTCACTAGTACCTCAATATTTTTATGTCACAGGGCATTTTCCCAAATGTGTATAACCTTTAGACCGTGTTAAGAACCGTGAAAATAGTAATGTACTTAAAACATCAGAATGATGTCCACACTACTAGTTATATATCTTTTTAAGTAACTTACCTTTATTTAAATGATATGGTATATACACGTAATGGGGTTGGAAGGGGAGAGGATTCCAAGAAGATTAGTGTATATGAAGTATGTAGGGAAGAGATGGGAGGAACAGATAGCAGCAAGTGTGCAAGTGAGAGTAGCTTGATGGAAGAAAGTGCAGGCAGAAGAATGGTGGAAGGACAGAGGGAGATGGAGGCATTTTACTAAACTGACCCATCACGGGTCGGAAATAGTTCATGATGATAATGACTTTATTTAAATATTGTTAAAAGCAAAAAAAATATATGTATATATTTCCCATTTAAGGGGTAGGTTAAATGTGTGTAGTGGTACACCTTTAAATTCAAAGTATTAGCCTGGACGTAAATTAGATTATTTAAAACTTATTTAGTGTTCTATATTTCAGTTAAATATTGTGTTTTGGTGTAGAGCGGAGACACGGGGGGTTCCACTTTCCAACAATTTTATTTTGGTCAAGATGGGAATCAAACTGAAAACCTTCGGCTCAGTAGGCAAACGAGCTCTCGCGTGAGCTTTAAGTGTTGAACATAAAAAGATTTATCTTCTGCAAGCCTAAATGAAGTTGTCTTTACCCGACTCATCTTCCTCATCCATCATGACAAGTTCGCTGGGAGCTGACCATTCTTCTTCTGGTAGTAGCTCTATGGCAACAGAGTCGCCATTTACCGCTCTGTTCAGTCCTTCTCTACCTTGAACCAAGATCTGAAACGAAAATACCATTTTAAAATTGTATCGAGTGAAAAAAGAAAACTCTTTAGAAAACACATAACAAAATAGTGATTTGGAAAAAACTGTAGATACAAGTTAGGTCAGCCAACATAATGACAGCACTAGCATGGTTCTGTTAAATGGTAAAAATTTAATGGTGTGCGAAGCTTCAAAAAGTCGAAGCTAAATGTCAAATCTCCTTCGGCTTCAATTTTGACATCTACAATACCTTCGCATATTCAAAAAATTTCGAGGGAAGGATAAAGCTTCAATAAATGATCAAAATATTTAATTTTATCTTACTAAATATTACTTTTTCAATATTTGATAATTTTAAAACCGTCACTAAACAGAATTTTAACAATGACTAGAAATTTAACTAACACAATGTAAGCATGGATCAAAAACGGGTAAATAAATGTTATTATAATATATTCATTATCGCCAACATAATTTTGCAAAAAAATAAAAATATCCATAAAGAAATAACACCATGGTCACTGGTATGAAGCAGAGAACGTGCTTTAGTTGTTTTATCATCGCAGCTTGAATTTAATATTTGGTCCTTAATATACTATCTCTTTGGAATTATCTGTGACAAAATTAAAAGTGCATTTTGTAACAGAAGTTTTTCATAGCTTCTTTGCATTTTCTTTATTATTCAAAATGGCTGATACGGAGAGTAGGAAACAAAAATGGAATTTAATTTCTAATTATTATCAGAGAAATGCAGATAGAAAGACATGCATATGTAAAGTTTGCAAAATAGTATTATAAACTCCACGACATAAGTAAAAATTAAAGTTTAATTAAGAATCAAATAGCCAAAGTTATTATTTATGCTTATTAGTTGGTTTAATTAATCAAGATATAATATTCTGAAAATTGAAAAATGATACCTGGACAGAGGAATCGAACCCAAATTGATTCAAAAGTCCCGGGTTCGATTCCCGTGTCCAGGTGTCATTGTTTCAATTTTCAGAATAAAACTTAATAGATAAGTTACTAAGCTTATCAGTAAGCCTGTGTGCATTAGTTATTAATATAGTCCTTAAGTAACAAATAAGGAAATTTCCCTGGCCCTTATTACTGACAAGATCTAGAAAAATAATTAATTAAAAAATTAAAAGTGGCATTAAGTGGCAACAAAAATCCTAGGTAGCTTCGACTTCGACTTTTCTTCGCAAGTTTCAAGATTCGCTTTGACTTTGCTTCGCATTTAAAAAGTGTCCTTTGCACACAGCTATAAAATTGTTGATATCTTAAAAAAAAGCTCCAGTTTTCTTATCCTGCTAAGAGCAGCACAAATAAAAGGTGGATCAAGATCAGCAAACATAAGACAATCATTCCAGAAAGCCCTAGAATACCTGCTATTGCTCTAGTCGGCTATATACAGGCCATGAGTTCTTGGCTTCACAACTCTATAGACTTAAAAACTATATTTCTCTCTTCACTGCATGCTTTGTAAACCAGCTTATTCTACAATGGATAAAGACCTTCTGTTCTGCTGTAGTGCTTTAAAGAGAAATAATTTACCCTATTGCTAATGGGATTCCAAAAGGCAAATGGAAGAACTCAATAAAAATATTTTGTTTAAAAAATAATACACAAAAGGTGGTGTGCAAAGACACTTTTGTCATCAAAATTAAAAATATATTATATTTATAAAAGTGCTGTGAAATGTTAACTGTGAAAAAAGTGGCAAGATTTTTTTTTTTTGGCAAGAGTGATTCCTGAAATCGCATACACTGCATCTTACTACCCATTCGGGTTATACACTTATATACTAATTACGCCAATGGTTTAAGGGATTGAGTAGGTTATATTTAGATGAATTGTACATACATTTTCAGAGAGGGAGAGCGGAAAACCATTTTGGAAATAAATCACCCTCAATACATCTGAAGGAGATTCGAACCTCAATCTCACCATCATCAGCAGTCTAGTCTACTGCAAGAATAGAGCGTTAGACCCCGCGGCCACTAAAGCGGGTCAAACACAGTTCAAATAAGAGCTTATTTTATATTTTAATCTCACAGTGGTGATGAGATTATTTATAATCTAAGCTTGATTCCGACCAATCAAAGTACAATTAATTCTTCCTTAAATGTATAAGTATTATCTTGACAGATTACAATATGGCCCTATCATTTGAGAGCTGCACCATAGTGGAACCATGCAAGGTGAACAGTGTCTACACTTATAAAAAAAAAAACTCACAAACTTTTCCTGGCCCTCGATATTGACTTGCCCTTCTAAGAAGTTGTCTCGCGATGCCAGGAAAGTCCCCTGCATAAGTCGTGCCGACTTAATGCCCTCGTGGATTTGTATCGGAGTGAGATGTGGAGGGAAAAAGGGTTCCCTGCCCCCCCAGTCAGCCTCATACTGGATATTGGCAAGGTTTAGTTTGTCAATTATCGTGGTAGAGTCTTTTAGACTTTTCACATATTCTACAACTGTAACACACAAGCAATAGAGAGGTAAGAGAATGGTTAAATGAGGGCATGTTCTTAACATAACATTATTTAATATATTTTGTAGTCCAATAAATATACTCAGTTGGTAACGTGTCTGCCTGAATAGCTATAGCTTTCAGGTTTGATTCCAGACATGGTCAAAAAATGTATCATTGATGAAATGTGGGTTTCTGCTTTCACAGTGATGGATTAGCGGCTGAGGTCTGTTTGTTATAGAGTTAATTTGTATATGAATCATGTGCTGATATAATCAGTAGGTTTAGAATATGCACATTAAATAGCCTAAATTTAAAAAAAATATATCGATAATCATATCATAATTTTTAGTGAGTTCATCATCATCAACTGTTTCCAGCTCGTGGCCAGGTCACACTAGTAAAATGCTTCCGTCTTCCTCTATCCTTCCACCACTTTTCCTCCTCTAATTTTTAATTCAAAGCTACCAATAATAGAAGGTCTACCTGAGGGCCTAGAAGTGGCCCAGATCCACTACTCAGGTGTAGACTACGACAAGCTTAGTAGGCCGGTGCCAAACAAACCAATACTTGAAAAAACAAGGTGAAATGCTGGACCGGAAAAAAAAATGTTTTAATGAGTTGATTTAACTTAAATCTCTAAAAAAAATAATAGAGCTCCACAGCTATAAAGATTATGCTGCTAATAGCCCGTAGGGCTCTGTGAGTACTCAGGTTTTGAGCTTCAAGCCTAAATTGTCAATAAAACTTAGTATCAAAATTGAATGTCTTTTAGGCTCATCATTTTCGAACTTTCTCTTAAATATACATACAAATGAATTTTTAAAACACAATGATAGGTACAGTACAGGATATTTAATTTCGATAATAATGTTAACTTAAAAACAAATTGTTAAAATTAACATCAAATTTCACATTAATAACGTAAAAAAAGTAATGTAAACTAACATAAAAAAAACTACTTTCGACCTGTAAACTAATGAAATATTTTCATCCATTTTGATTTTTTTTTTCCTCGGTTCAAGTTGCATTGCCATGACAAAGCAATGAAAATAAAAATGGCCAATTAAATCTCTAAATACTTGAATAATCATTATTTTTACATTACCTCTTTCTAAAATTATGGTTTCAGTTAGATTTAAAATTCAACAATGAGAACACATATTTCGAGTTTTCGAACTTAAGATATTCAAAACATATATTAATATGTTCAACTACAAAACTAGCACAAGTTACAATTTAGTTATAGATGTATGTTGGCTAAGCAGGTCTAAAATTAGTGTTGCTTAACATTGAAATAAATGTTTTACCAAATTTATTCAAAAAAAGCCTTTACTATTTCATTATGTCTACTAGAAATATTATTTTAACCCTCTTATTTTTCATTTAAAGTATGAACATCAACTTTTGTAAGCATTAAAAATTGATATAATTTTTGTTGTTGTAATAGGATGATTTCTAGTGAGAGCCTATATAATGCACACACACAATTGCGCATGAAGAAAAGTGATTGTAACAGAAGAAGAGATCATGTGTGATTATTATCTTAAGGACTAATAAAAAAAATAAAAAATATTTCAAATTTCCAATTGTTTGTAATTCTTACATTTTCTTAATGGATAGTTAAAGTTACAGAAGCTTATTTTGGGGAAATATTAGCTCACTAGAACTTCAATTTTATAAAGTTTTGTAATTGTTAGTGTAATTTTAATACCTTTAAAGACATGCGTGTTGAAACCATCTTAATTAGGCTGATTTTTAAATTGTTTTTATCTGAGTGTTGTTCTTATTTTTAAATCATGCTTTATAAGTGTTATTTCTAATTTAAATAAGCAATAGTTCATTTTCAAACTATTTTTCCAAACATATTTATTGTTTATAAAAATGAGTGTCATCGCTATTCTAAGAACGAGTGCTGTTTTCATATATTTTTAAAATCTCACATTTTAAAGAGTTATTTACTATTTTATTTTTAAATTATGAATATACTCGGATTCAGGAGCTTTTTGAAATACTTGACTCAAATGAAAAAGCCCAAACTCGCAAACCCCAGATAGCCAGCAATAAAGCATAAAACGTCAAACATTGCCCATAAGAGTAAAATATGCTCAAAAACAACTAACTGGCCCAATTATAAAAATTATTTTATGTAAAGAAATTTTTTTAACAGGGATGTGTGAAGCTATGAAACTTTGACATGGCTTCAAAAAAAGTACCAGTTTCAACTTGGCTTTAAAAAATATTCCGGCTTCACCAATAAAAACATTTAGAGTTAAAATACTCAATACATGTTCAATTATTATAATTCTGAGCTGTTAATAGATATTACCAATTAATATTTATTTTTGAACAAATCCGAAGTAGACTATTTGAATGTCTGTTGTGATAAAGTGATTTATCAAATACTATGGAATATTAAAATTAGAGATGGGTCCCTCGAATCTTTGAACCCACTGAATACTGACAAGTATTCGAGATTCAAAGGTCAAATCTTTCACATGATAAACAAAGCATAACATTTTGAATTTAAAAATTACTTAGTTAGGCCTACTTGAAAAGCACAACTTAATCCATAATCTTTATTTTGTCGGACAAAAGATATTAGCATGAATAAAATCATTATTTAAAAGAAAAAATAATAAATGTTAGGCGTGGAAAATCTTACGTGCCCTATACTCCCACCTCTATGGGAAACTTGGACTCAGCCGTTTTGGCACATGCTCACTTCTAAAAGTTTCACCTAATGAACAAACTTGTCAATATTTTAAAAAACACATTAAAACTCTTCAAAACTGAAAATCAAAATTAGAGTTAGAAATAAGCTCAAAATAATTTTTTTTTAACGGAAATAAGGACACATTACATGTGATACAAGTCGGCCGCTATGACGTATATTATGTTTACTCGCCAGAGTGATGATTAAAATAAAGATACTGTTAATTCTTACTACCCAACTAGTTTTAATTATCCACTACTATGCAAAGAACCCCAATTTATTGCATATGATCCATAAGTTAGACATTTTGTTGAGTTTCATGAAAAATAAATACTGTCAACAGTTAGACATCGATAAAACTGTTGATTTATGCCTACTGGCCTACATTTTGTATATCGATTGTTTGCTTAAAATCATTTCAGGTAATCTGATCACTTAGTAAGCACTCACGAGTTTTAAGAATTAAATAACGACTTGCTAATTCATTATTTGTTTTTTAATTGATTTTAACTAAGAGTTTATTACTTTTTTTTAAATATGTTATTGAAGTAGTTGTAAATATATTCAAACGGAGTCCTGCCTTATAAAATGGGAATGAACATATTGGAGTTGAAAATATGTTCGTGTTTTAAATAGAATGTATTCTCAGAAATTGATTTATCACAAGATTCGAATATATTTCTTGTTTTCTACATGAAGGTAGATAATGGATATATAGTAAAATAATAATAAAATATACTTAGGCATTATTGAGTTCACTATTCCCAATGTATGTTTAATTGTTAGGTATGTTGTTTTAGTCTTTATTAAAAATATCCGTTTGTAATTTGACACGTGTTTTTTTTTAAACTTAACTCATTCTAACAACACTTTTAAAAATAACTAAAACACACTCCAGTTTTGATTGACATTATTTTTAAACAATAATATGAGTCTAAATTGTTTAATTTGGCTGGATTTTAACCTGTATTTTGTGAGGGGTTTGATTAAAATTGAAAGTGTAATTGAAATAAATCTTAATTTACAGTTTAGTCTTATATTGTGTAACATAGGTATATATGTAAATCATTAAGATTTCTAACAATTTGCTAGGATTAAGATTTGATATTAAAATAAATGTAGATTCGGATTAGAGATTCGGATACAAGAAATAGTGGCCTTGACCACTCTCTAATTAAAATAAATTGTACAATAAAACATTTCTATATTCCATTCACGATAGGTTTTTACCTGGATGACAGTTCGAAAATCATATGTTTAGGTTTTGGGTTGCCAACACTTGTAAAAGATCACAGTTTTGTTATAAATGTAAAGATCTTTAATTACCTGTTATATATTACATTTAAAATAACGTAAACTTAGGTTTTCTCATACTATTTTATTTTTTTAAATAATTTATTTTTATCCAACTCGAAACAATATTTTAAACATAATTAAAAGTACTTATTTTTCGTTTTGGAACGTTACTGATTTTGTGTAATACAGTGCATACATCAATATCTTTTAATACAGCCATCGTATTTACTTGGAAAAGAGAAAATTGTCATTTTTTTACATACAATACACGATTTTATGATTATTTTATCGTATTTTGAAATATTTAACCGAATTAAGTATTTTCATCAACTGCGTGTCCGGATCATTGTAAAAAACTTGTTTACCGTTATGTTCAATCATATGGTTTAAAATTCGTCAGTCGCCATTTTGAGGCTATGTTCGTTAGAGGTTTTTGTGAAAGTGATGTTAATATATTTTTTTTGTGCCCAACCTTAAATAAATATATAAATAAAATTGGCCTAAATTAGCGTGGTTAACTATCACATTAATATATTACCATCTGTTTTCATTACAGTCATCCAAAGTGATAGATGTCAGCTGTTGGCGTAGTGATATATTAGGGATTACTTCTAGTAATATTTCGAGCTGTCATTCAGGTAAACTTAGCTCGTGAATGCCTTATAAGTTATATTAGTGCATAAAGTTATATTATAAATAAGCAAACTGAATATATTACTGTTTCAAGTATTAGGCTGGTTACAAAATATATTTTACAAAATTCCCTGACTTAACCAGGTTTTCCAGGCAACATTTTTCAATTTTCCCTGACTACTTTTTTCCAGTTTTAATGGTGAGTAATGACGTGTTTTATTTATTATTGATTACATTTTAAACAAAATATGTTTGTATACACTAAACATAAACAGTTTTATCAGTTATTTTAAAAATTAAAATTTTATTTTATTTAGGTATTAACTTGTTTTAGTATTAGGTTGTGAAATTAATGGGGTATTTTAGACATATTTTTAATTCCCCGACTTTTCCTTATTTTTAGTTAAATTCCTTGACATTTCCCTGTTTTCCCTGACTTTTCCAGGTTTAGCCTGTCTGTAGCCACCATGAGTATTAACAAAAAAATGTTAAAACATTGATTCAGTTTCAAGAATATTTTATATATTTGATTCAAGTTCGCTATGAATAAGAAATAAGTGTTTTTTCACCCTCTCCTATTATTTCATATTAATTCCAAAAGGGAGAACATTAATCCCTAATTTTCTGATATACTCATTTGCTAAACTCACTAGTGGCTGCCATGAGTCCTTCACTTTCTGCCTTAGCCTTATTGGCATAATCGTCGGTGATTAGGATGACCCTGACATTCAACGGATCCTTTTTGTTCCCCGGTTGACTAGTTGCAAGGTGGCTCTCATACCAGGCCGCTGCCACACGAATAGCACGGTCATTACGGTCGTTGACCTTCTCACCGGGCTTACGCTCAATATAGGTGCACCTGACACAAACAAAAGACATTAATGACAAGTGTTGGTGCACAGAGAATTTTTAAAGAAATATATTGCAGACACACAAAACAACAGCATTCCAACCACAAAATTGGCATCACCTACTCACTAAATTCTATCAATTCCTAAACAAGTACTATGCTAATAGCTGTGACAAAAGATATTTTTAAATTTGGTTAGACAAAATGTATCCAAAGTAAGGTAACGAAAGTCGTAGCTTATGGACATCTACAACAAATGAGCAACAGAAGGAAGGCAAGACAATACTTCTGAAATGGAAGTAGATGGGAGGAGACCAGTTGGAAGACCAAGGATGTGGTGGATAGTGAAAGTGAAGAAAGACGTAAAAGAACAAGGACTAGATTGAGAATTAACTGTATAAAGAAAAGATGAGATGGAGAGCGGTCCCAAACCTCTCCTGAGTTGGGACAAGATAATGATTATTATGATGATTTATGTCATTATTTATCAATTTACTTTTATTTCCTTTTATTTTATGATTACTTTTCTTAGGGAGTTGAATAATCTCTCTATCAGGACTTAAAAAAACAATTATTACCGATACCTATTTGTCTAGGGACAGAAGATAAAAATGTGAACTCTATACTCTTTTCATTGTAAAAGTCGGGTTGTATTTGTTCCATTTCCTCTTTCCTGTATTGTCTTAGAACATTAATGTTTATCTTGGTGCACACCAACAAGATCAAAAGCCACTAAATCTCACTTATCAAGAAGGAACCAAGCTAATTTTAAAGGGATATAATTTGCACCCCTCACCAAGAAACAAGCCCAGGACTTGGAAAAAGTAGGATGAAGCAATGCTTATTGAGTTAAGATGCTATATATTTATATATATATATAAGATAAACATTAATGAACTATAATAGTGTATATATATAATAATAATAATAATGAGAAAATCCTGCTATAGAACAAACTTTTAATAGCAAAATATGCTTGAATAAAAGTAACTAAATGATCTGAAATGTGTTGAATAATGTTGTCAGATTCATCACAATACCTGTCTCTTAAAAAAGCTAGTAGTATTTTTTTTAATAAATATAAATGTCACTTCATGTACTTTAGGGTATAGCCTATATAATAATAAAATGAAAAAATAGGCCGAATTATTTGTAGCTTTCTTAAGGGCAACATCTGAATAGAGTTTGTTTTCCCCCTTACTTCATTCACATAAGTTAGATCTAACTTGTTTAGTCTGTTTGAAAACTTTTATAAAATAACTATATATTAGGACATAAATTATTGGTTTAGCTGTACACATAGTAAAAACATTGCTATATTTACATAAATATTTTTTTGGAATACGACAACTCTTGAAAAATACAATCAAAAATATTAAATTAATTCCTTTCCCTGTTAATTTAAAATATAAATTATAAAGGCAGATCAAAATAAGTGTTTATTTATTTATAATTGGATTCAAAGAATAGTTTTATAAACTTACTGATGGTGTTCATTAACAAAAGTATAAAACTTCCTTGCCGGGTTCGCTAAAATATCCCTGAGTCGTTTGTAGACGACTGAACTGCGATGTTTCACTTCATCCAAGACAGTTTGTACGATTATCACATTGCAGAGCAGGTTTTCCTCCAACACATCAATCTAAGAAAATAACATTAGTTAGTACAGAACTACAGACCAATTTTCAAAGGAAGATTTATAACCGACAGCCATAAAAGTTTTGTATTTATCAGCATGTCTTACTGCCCGTTTAGGTTATACACATATAATACAATTACTCTAATAAGGTAGGGATGAGGAATGAAGTGTTTTAGAGGTTTCTGCCCATATTTGTGTGGAAAACTATATAGGAAAATCAACATCAATAGACCCATCCAGGATTCAAACGCTAATCTTCCCGTCATCGGTTGAAAGTGTCAGCTTAGACCATTTGGCCACTCGGGTGGCAAACTATAGAGGTTGCGAGATATACTTTCACACAAGCATACATTGAGTCATGTGAATTTCAGCTGTCACTTTTTAAAGGCATTTTCATAACAAACAAAAAAATACTAATAATATATTAAAATGTTACAAATTTTTGGATGCAACCAAAATATTTTTTTTTTGGGTCTAAAAGCCCCTTCCTATGAAAATTGTCCTGTAAAAAAAATGAACACCCTTGCTGAGTAACAGCAACGCTCTACAGTGCTGACAGTGTGACAATAGGGAGAGTTAGGTGTGCCCAATGGTGATTTTATCCATCAACTTGGTTTCCCATTGTCTTGGCGCCAAATTCGTTTGCATAAGATTCTCCTTCCTCCTTTTAATCTAGATTAGATAGCTTAAATTACCAATCGAATGCAAACATGCGCTTAAATGTAGCCAACCAGTTTGAAATAAAATAAGTTAGTCTTTACTAACTCTGGTAAAATGATCTACGATGTCACTCTAGCATTAGACTGGACTGCCAATGAAGGGAGATCGAGATTTGAATACTGGTCGGGTGTAAAAAGAATGGTTTTTAATAAAATAGTTTCACCACTCTCCTTCCGTGCAAATGGAAGTAGTTTACCCCTAAAATACTTCTGTCCTCATCCATAATTAGGGCTGTAGATGCTATGAATTTCAGAAGACCCCATTTAAGCTTCTTGATCACTGGTCAGGCATTGAGGAAGAATACAAAACACTATTAATAATATTTATGCTGAGGTAAGGAGAGTGGGGCTGGGAGGTTAAAGTTACAATCCCCACCACCTCCTCCCCATTTTTATTGGTACAGCCCTTAAGTGGGCTGACCCAAAAAAACATGTAGAAGCACAACGTGTGAGGCTCAACCAGAGGTTTGGTCCTAGCGTGCTTCCTATACGTCCTGAGATAAGAACACACTCATCCCTTGGGTTAGTTAGTGCTGCCCTCACTATCTGGGCGAAAGCACATGTCCTAGGACAGTTGGCTCAAATTCAATAAAAGTAAATGTAAACAAGTCATTCTATGTTTACTAGCAAAACTAAGTTTACTTTTAAGTAACATTCACTTGAGGTTCACATAATGTAAAGAAACAACGTGTATGACCAGGATTAACATAATGCAACATAAAAATTAGATCAAAACACAGACGGTGAATTTAGATTGTTTGAAAAAAATGGTTCACTAAAATGACTCCCGAACATTTATGACTGATAAGGCTACACATACTTGCAATAGAATCTTACTGGATATACAAAATACAAGATAATAATTAAGTACTAAATAGCAGTGTTGATGTTGCTGCAACCTGATTGGTTGACAAGGGGGCATGTGGTGACCTTCCCTTGACATTCATGTTAAATGAAAGTTCTCCTCTTAAATTAAGTTTACTGCTTCCATTAAAAACAGGAGAACATTTACATAACATTAGATGAATGTATAGTTTATTGTCATCCCAGCATTATAGTAGGTACTTGATTAGAATATTGTCATGGAATAAAATTGGTATCCTGTTAACCTTAGGGTGTTTCTTTCATTCTTACTGTGGATTCACAAGTTCACCAAAAAACAAGCGCAGAACGGACACGGGATTATGTGACAATCTTTAAGCCAATCGCAAGCTGTTCTACTATAGTTCAACTCGTCTCTACTTCGTCTGTTCTGCATGAGATGTTCGGCATAGGAAGGCCAATCAAATCTCA
Organism: Timema douglasi; assembly: GCA_901482245.1. Classification (NCBI taxonomy): domain Eukaryota; kingdom Metazoa; phylum Arthropoda; class Insecta; order Phasmatodea; family Timematidae; genus Timema; species Timema douglasi. Next base: position 84,802 of record CABEEJ010003170.1, read on the forward strand.
AAACCAACCATCTCAAATCAGTGTGCATGCATATTTGACAATGGATGCACTCTACAATATTACAATACTAATGATATTTTAGGAAAGCTACATCTTCTAAAACAAAATTAAACATACAATACCTGATTTAATACGACACATGTATCAAGCACTAAATAATGAGGAAATGGGAAAAGTGTGCTTTTAGATGGTGGATCTTCATCCAAAACTAGTTCTTGAGTTTTGTGTGGGCACTTGATACAAACATTTGAACCACACCAAATGTCTTCTCTGAGATAGTGCTCCCTCACAATCTGTAAAGAAAATAAACAAGTGTAAAAAAGGTTATTTTAATAGGCTAACTCAACTTTTGTAAAAAAAAATAGGCTGTACATATTTTTTATCCGATAAAAAAGGTTATGTCAATCAAGTATTGGTTGGTCGAGCTAATAAACACAATAAGTTACGACTATATTAGTGACCAGCTGTGTGGTCTAGTGGTTCCTTGCTAGAGATCCAGAGGTTCCGGGTTCAATCCCCAGCGCTTCCCAAAATAATCTGTGAACCAGTGGGTCTGGAACAGAGTCCAACAGAGCCTCGTGAGGACAAATGAGGTGCCACTTGAATAAAGAAGTAGCAGCTCTGGTTTGGAAAACTGAGATTAAAAGCCGGAGGGCTCGTTGTGTTGATCATATGACACCTTCTAAGGTTGCTGCCTTTCAGGATTAACAGAACATACATAAAATTGAATCAAAACATATTCAACCTCTTGCCCACTATCAATAATATTTTTTCATACTAAGTATATTAAAATCAGGGCTGTGGAGACGAAATCAATTTAGATTGAAATCTGAGTCGGTAAAATTTGTAGCATGTCACTCATTAAAATGACATCTACAAACCATAATCTGAAATAAAGGAATCCCAAGAAGAGAATTAACTGATATAGTCTGCAATAATATCATTTGTGTTCTACTTACATTAAGTGGATGTTCCCGGATACAAACACCATGCTTTGACAAACTATTCTAGCCTTCACTTCAAAGATTATGATGGTCAACTTAGCATTCACTTAATGTAACATAACAATTCTCTTCATGTTTTTTAATGGAAGCCATCACTGATGTGGTTAACTTAACTTCCACTTAACTTAAAGAACTGTCCAGGGGGAGAACTCTCATGTTAAGTGGGAGTACGTGTCCTTTACAAGTCACATCAAAACAGCTCTTTGGTGCTCCATCTGTTTGTTTACGGAATACAGACGGCATCTTCGATATAGTTTGTCCATGTCTAGCAAACTCTAAGAAATGTTTCAGCCTCTTGTTACACTTTATTTTGAATATCCAGTATACTTTTATTGCATCTACTTTTAGCCTAATCAGCCCTAATTGCTTGGATCTCACTTCGGTGAATGACCTGTTTCAGTCCAACTCCATTGTTTCTGTTTTGCTAGAGCTGTTACATTAAGTTGCGTGAATCTTGATCAAATATTAGTTTCCCAAGCTAAGTATAGGTACAGCACCTTAAGTGAACCTAAGTTGTTTTTTTTAAACCACATCTTACTACCTGTCAGATTTTACGCTTATGTACAAATTACATTAAAGGTTTTAGGAATTTAGAAGGTTCAACTTATAAGAAGTGTATTCACATTTTCAAAGCGGGAGAGTGGAAAACCATTTTGTAAAAACCATCCTCAGTACACTCGACTGAGATTTGCACCTCTATCTCCCCGTCATCATCAGTCTGGTCTAATGCAAGAGTAGCACATTTTGCTAGGATCACAATCAGCTTAAATTAACTTAACATGTAACTTAACGCAAAGGATCTTGTGTTTTTAAATGGAAGCGATCACGATACAGTTAGCTTAAAGTTCACTTTCAGCAAAATTAATGTAATAGATGTCCTGGGAGGTCTTTTATGTTTTTGTTTTTTTAGCACCGCGTCTTACTACCCGTTCGGGTTATACACTTTAAGTACTAGTTACACTAATGGGTTAGGAATTGGGAAGGTTTAATTAGAGGAAGTGAACCCACATTTGCGTGGAGGGAGAGTGGAAAACCATTTAGGAAAAACCACTCTCAGTTCACCCAACCGAGATTCGAACCTCAATCTCCCCGTGCTCAGTAATCGAGCTCAACACGACTAGCACGTTAGCCAACTACGCCACTGAGGCGGGTTCTTTTATGTAAATTGATTGTTACATGAAGGGTATAACGTGATCTAGCAAGCCAATCACTATGTGAGTTATGTCTACAGGGCTATTTAGTAATTAATTTGTTGGTATTATGACCAAGGTTTAATCTTTAGCTCAAGTTCTAGTGATCAGATATTGAAACAAAATAATTAAACTAAAATAGAATAGAAAAGAGAAATTATTAATATAAATTTATTATATTGATTTAAAGCTGTAAGCTGTAAACATTCACAGATCATCACTTTACAAATAGTACAAATCACATACTCGAGAGTGCAGATTTTGGCTCGAGTTATTACGTTAAGTTATGTGAATCGTGATCAAACATCTGTTTTCTTAAGTTAAGTGAACCTTAAGTGAACGTTACATAAAGTTAGGTTGATCGTGATCCTGGCATTATACCATGTGGCCACCGAAGTGGGTAACCTCAGGCATTAAGTAAATTTTGATGTAATTTCATTTCTACCAACTACACTACTGCACAGTAAGCAAGATTTAAAAATGTAGGAATGTTATCAAAAGCCCTAAAATGTTGAGGTGGTATTAATAGGACCTAAAAGTATGAATGGAACTGCTCTTTATAGCTTCAGTGCTCAATTTTACCCAAACTTGAACAGAATCACACTTCATTTTAGATTTTTTTTAATTAAGTTTTGTTATCCTTTACCAGGGCTGTATCCGAATAGTAAGTACACTTTACTTGATGCAGACTTGATGCAGTCTTCATGATTTTAAACTTCTCGCAGTTTTCATAGTGAAGACTGCATCAAACTATTCAAACGGCAACACACTTGGGCCTGCAGTGCTGCTTCCTACCGAATAACTTAGAAACTATGTAAAAGCCATCTATTAGCTCTCATGAAAACAAAATATTTATGTAAGTCGGTGCTCAAGCAGACGAAACAAATATACTAAAACAATTTCCAGTCAAACACCGCACCAACCTCGCAAGAAAACCGCATGGATCGAAGTTTTCATATCCATGGTTACCAAGATCTCGAAAAGACTGCATCGGTCTAGTCCGCAACTATTCGGACAGATCTACACTTGGTTCTGGTTTTATCTAAATACTTTTTATTTACATGCTATCAAACTAGGATTGTAGGCAGCCTATCTAAGTATTCTTTGGAAAAAAAATAGCTTAAGGGTTTCTCATTATTATAATTTTTTAAATTTTCAGTTATGGGGATTTCAATCAGTTGTTATTTTATATGTCGAGAAACGTAAAGTTCTGTGCTCTACTGCTCTTGTGGAGAAGAATGAAATAACAAAACTGCTAGGCCTACTTATTAAAACATGCATCAAGTGAAGACGAGAACGTGGCATATTGCTTATATCCTTGGTTGTGTGGGCGCTAGTAGTGTAATTTTGTAAATTTGGACACTTTTGCATTAATTTTTTAACGTCATCAACGATACAACAAGGGTACGCACAAGAGACATCTGATAGGCTTACATCCTACTTTGGTACGTTTTTGTGAACTCAGTTCCTAGATAATAGTTTTAGAACAATTTTTAATTTTATAAATGGTTCTGTATGGACTAGGACTACTCTTGAATTATACAAATTAAAAGTACTCGCAATAAGCCTACCTTAAGAATATTTCCTCCTTTAGTTTTCCTAAGAAATGTTTTTGTGGTCGGCATTTTATAGAATTTCAAAACGATATTTTAAATCATTAACTGTGGTAGAATGTAAACAAACACACAATTTTTATTTTAAACATGTGGAAATTTCCATCTTTGTTTAAGCAGGGAGGCCAAGGTTATAGCAAATAAAGTAGTAAAATTTTATAATTTTTTGTTTAGCAGTCGAGCAAAGAAAAATAATTGTAGTTTATTACTTATCATTACTATCGAAAATTAAGGTAATTAGGTCGTCAAAATAATCTACATTAATAAACTAAAAAATAATAAAATAAATCTAGGTACATCACTGATAGGAACAAAAAAAGTCATACAATGGCGATGTCAATAAAATTCATAATAATAATAAATTTTTTTGTAGTCTGTAGTTTGAATTAGGGATGTTCGATTCATGGGCTTTGAATCGATTCTCTGGATCGATCTAGATCAAGAAACGTAGTATCGATTCAGGCAAAAA
>CABEEJ010003171.1:0-67405 GCA_901482245.1 Timema douglasi
GATAAATCTTTGCCGGGACCGAGGATTTAACCCCGGCCGCCAGCATAGAAGTCTGACACCTTACCCCTAGACCGCCAGGTCACCCTAGAGCAACAATTCTTAAGTGTGAAAAACGTGTATTCGCTACAGGCAGTTTTAAAGACAGATCGAGGAGTGAATGATTGAAGAAGCGATTGTAAACATGTGCTGACGTCACTGATTTGATCTAACGATCTCCAGTGAAATAAATTGGTAAACGAACAGCTGAACTTCGTGGGCCGCAGTCAACAATGCATGATCATATGAAGAAAGATTTGTGATTTAGGTTGTTTCGCCCGATGTTCATCAATGAATTATCATATGGAGACATGAAATTGCGTACAGTTGACTACCGCGCTTTGTTACCACCATTTCTAAGTGCAGTGTCCCACGCTAAGGTGATGTTAACCAATTAATGTGCAATTTATCCCAGTTAAGGCACCAAATATGTTTATTTCTGGGCTAAAGAGGATCCTCAGTTTACGAGTAAGTTGAGTAAGAGTATATAAAATCTTTCGTTGGTCACAAGTGCTAGGGGTACGGAGACTTGTGGTAACCGTGTAGTTAGACTACTAGGGCTGTCTGCCCCATTTTGTAAAAATCCCTTGTACTAGGGGAGTTAAGAAAACGTGGTGATTCCCTCTTGCCCTTCAAACTGAATTTCAATGAGGGAGTGCGAAAGAACCTACCAAATATGCTGGGAAAGGTATTATCACATACCTTCCAGGGTCAATATTGACATAGGTCTGACAGATTTGCTTGACTTACCCTTCGAAGGAGGGTTGTACTTCAGATTTTGATCGCTCAAGAGAAAATTGTTGATCTCAGTTTTGTTTGAACCTACATATATTAGGTTCTGAGGCAAGCACTTTAACCCAGGACTACCAAGGTCAACTTCTACCTGTATATTGTATTAAACAAAAACATGAGTTTATAAAAACTAGTTTATGTTTATTAAGATTACTAATAACCTTTATAATAAGAACATTGCTATTCATATACATAACGGACAATCTGGGTAACATAGAGTCCGAGTGTGAACAATTTTCAGTACAAGCTAGCAAATTTTTTTTTTTTAATTTCCACAGAAAATTTAATTTTGTTTTAATAGATTCAGCTTATTTTCTGATTGCGGTGTGAAACAAAAATGCAGTAATTGTAGAAGGACAGTGAAAATTAAACAAAAAATATTTTTTTTAAATCCTAATCATACAGAATATGAATCTCTCAACTTATTGATTTTATTCTCGACTAGTTTGGTATATATTGTGAGTACATCCTGTCACTGGTCAGATTGTAAGCAAAAAGTCAGAAGTTCAAAATATGAGCCATTTCCTGTCAAAGCGGCACGCATGCCGATTGCTGTTTGTCCAGTTGGAGACAGCAGTAGATCTATGGGAATCGCTGTCCCTGGTATCACGTGATTTTCTTAGGGGGATAGAAGCCCGTTGATTGGTGCCTTATGACGTCATCGGAAGAATCTCCTAGAGTTGGCAAGATCTAGCTTGTTGTCCTAAAGCTGGGTTCTAGAGAGTCGGCGACACAAGTTGATTGTGGGCAATCGCTCGATAGTGAGAAAATTTCATGAAAAGTGTCTTAGACTCTTGCCATGTGCATGTTTGTGTGACATTGTCTTAGAGAGGATGTGGACTCGGACAGAAAGCTAATAAGGTGACTTTATCTCTCAGGTAACCTGATGACGAGTGGACCCAACCCTCATCGCTTTGAAGACCATGAATTAATTAATTTAATTTTAATAAACCCATTAATTCAACACACCCTGACTGACCCCATCACATTGTAGTCTCACAAGACACCGTAGTAATTCGTCCACACATCCTGGTGACTGGAAGGCTCACGTCTTTATATATATATATATATATATATATATTAGGGATCGTAAAAGTTTACCCTCAAAAGTAGGCCTAATTTATTTTGAAAATCAAACATAGGCTATAAACCAGGAACAAGTGAAAATAAAGTGTCAACTGGATTATATTATAAATTCAGTAAAAGTTTATAGTAGATAAATACAGGTTTGTTTATTTTAAAAAAAATACTTTTTAATACCGAGAACCGGGCTGGATGATCAAAGAATGGATAATCAAGACACTAGTATATATATTTTTTAATTTGGTTTTTTGAAAATAATTATTAATTGTTCAAAAATATAAATATTGTCTATCACACTAAATTAAAGAATTCAACCATGTTTTACATTCATAATTTTGAATTCGTTAGTTCTTTACCGTTTTAAATAACATCACTCCGATCGGAGGTGTGAGTTACGTTGAAGTAATTTTTATTTTTTTTACGTAACCTGTAAGTATAAAGAATAATCGCTATCGTGTTTTGCTTACACTTACCAAAATGTTAGGTTGAATTGCTGACCAGCGAATACAGGCAGAATATAATACAACTATATAAGACTAGTGGGGAGAATATACTAATCCAATGGTAAAGTTCCAGTAGATTTTCTTTATCTTGAATAATTCTAATTGTTAGGTTAAGCCCCAAAGATATTAATTACATATTATTGAAGTATGGGGAACGTGACATATTTGCAATTTTTATATCGAAACAATTTTTTTGGTTAAATTAAATCAAATATTTCTCTATTAGAAATAGAGTATTTAATTTTCTTCACATTACGATATCAACATTTCTTTAGTGTATAACAAAGGTGTCCTATAATTTAATAAAATATTTTTTCTTCATTTAAAAAGTTTCTCGTGCAATGTCCACTGTATTCATGAAAGATATTTAAGAACTGTTAAGATTAAGATTTGAAAAAAATTAAATTCTTTTTTTCTACAGGGGCAATATTTTATTTATTTTGTCCAAAAAAAAATTGTTATAAAATTTCATAAACATTAATCTTAATTTGAGATTCCAAAACTCAGACCTTAAGCTAATGGATTAAGATAAATAAGACAGTTTGGAGTAAAGTGCATTTAATTAGCATGAATATAAAAGATCACAGATCTTAAACCACATGGATAAACAATATGGGGAAAACCCCTAATCTATTTGTTTCGGGATTCTAACCTTTAACTCTCAATCATACTCAGGACCATCTAATAGGATACTATCGCTTTAATAGCACCACAAAAGGTGAATTTATATGTATATATTTATATAATTATATTAAATTTTTAATATAAAACAACGCTCATTTTCTAACAAAAGCTGGATGGTTGGGTCAAGATTAGTAATTAAATTAAATTCAAAATTAAATTTAAACAAATGTTTTATTTTTGACGTTTCATATGACAATTTTAAAGCCTTGGGCGGATAAAAAAAAATTGGTTGAATTTAATTAATTAAAGTAAATGTATCTTATAATAAAGGGTGAACTGTCATAACTCTGTACCATCACATTAACCAACTGCTTTCAAAGAAATACATAAAGTTGTAGAAAAGTTATGTAATTATTGACATAAGAATTTAATATAATATGGATTTCAATATATGTGAAAAATAAAACACATCCAGATAATAAATTATTTATTGATTCTTTAAATCTAAAAATAAATATAAAATTCACCAAATAACACGTTCATTTTGTTACTTACTTATTTCATAAAATATACTATTGTAACACAAACACTCCATATAATTGATTTATTTTTATATTTAACATACAAGATTTATTAACTTTCTAGCACCAATCAATCTACTTTTAACTAATTAACTTAAACAACCACAGTGAAAATGTTAAATCTTTCGTCAACAACCATCTTTATATTAAATTGAGTTTGCTATTGGAAAACTACTATAAACACCGATATAACAGTTTATATTTCTAGGACAAACACTGTTTTGGAACAATTCACAAATATTTTCATTACAATGTTCACAGATTTAACAAATTTATTTAAGGCTTAAGGCATTATTAGTAAAGCTTCGATAAACATGTTAGCATTAATTATGTAACAATGCTAATATTAGGCAGTTTTTGTGAATAAACACAAAATGTAAGCAATAGTTAAGAGCTGTAATTTGTTAATTTCAATATTTGAAGTTGAACTGATTAAAACTCACAACAGAGGTGTTTCGTGAGACAAAACTATTTTTAAAATTTTATTGTAACAAAACATTGAATGATTTGAAAGCTAAGTAAGAACATTATACAACATCGGTTAAGATCGTGTTAGGAAAACAATATTTATTTGGACATTGATAAAAAAATTAAATTTACTTTTTTGAAAATAAAACATAACATAATCTCTAATATCAAAACTGTTACATTTAGTAGCGTGCAAAGAAAAACTAGCGTTATTTGAAAGGTTTACAAAGTTGAATTCTTTTAATGAGTAAATCACTTTTAAAAATGTAAACAAATAATGTTAATTTCAAAAACAGTATTAATATAATGCTCTTCACAACGTAAGATTTATTTTTATAGACTGATAATTAAAAACTTTAAGCAGTTAAAAGCAATCCTTTTAATTTTTTTCTAACCAAACAAGCTCTGGTAAAGTCCAAGTAATTGGCTACCTGTTTTTCGTGCCATCATTTATATTTTAGACCTTTTTAGAAATTAAACAATCCAGTACGTACTTTTAACAAAAGTCTGCATGGGACACGATGCGTTTAAAAACAATTTCGGGCTAAAACTCATTAACACGTTAGTAACTTGCTCAACTTTGCTTATTGTTATTTTCTATTTTTGTTTTAATTTTCTAGCAATGGAGGAATTTTGTGGAGATGAAATTTTAGTGCTTTAATATGAAAATATAATTACTTCAAGGATCGAGTATTTATTTAATACTAACTTTTGTGCAGTTATTTTCATAAGTTTTATTCATATTAAATTTTATAAACTTTATTTTAAAACGTAACAAACTGGTAAATTAGTTTGTACGATACACTGTCAAAAGTTTTTAATATGTTTAAAAAATTCTAGCTATTTTATAGAAACTAGTAATATTTCATATATTTTAAAAATTTTATTGTTATTTAGCTTTTCTTTTAAAAAAAATACCAACTTATTTTATTTCCTTTTTATTTATTTGAGGTATATAACGTGCTTTTTCTGAACCCACTGATTATAACAGCACACGAGAATTTTAAGAGCAAGAGCGAAAGAGCATACCAATTTTGCCGAGAAAGGTGATTTCCCACACATTCAAAGTTTCCTTTACATTTCACAACCGACATGGGACTGAAGGGAGTTGTGCTACGTATTTTTATCGCTCAAGAGAAATCCGTTGACCCCGACTAGTTTTGAACCCACAAACATCGGGTTGTGAGGCAAGAACTTTACCCCAAGACCACCACAAACCAGTGCAATAATTAATAATGATTTGATAGAATCTCACCCCTAAAATTTACACAAACTAATGAGCTTTCACAAAAATAAACACAAATTTTAACATAAAAGTAGTTTTGCATATAAATATCGTACTGACTAACATATATTAAGGTTTGTATATTTTATCTCTCTATATAATGATATGATGTAGACCTGTTTGATGCAAGTCACACAAAATAAGTCATGGCTCTAATTTTGATTACTTAAACATACCAAAAAGGATTCACACGTTCTAATCCCCCTTCCCCAACATTTTCATTATTTCTAGATATTTTACCCTCTAAGAGACGACCCACTGTGACTACATTACTCCAGGATATTACCTAGAGAGAGAGAGAGAAAAGGGTGTTTTAATCATTCCCCGGTGCTTCACCTTATAGAAACCCTTCTACCTGGATGACAATGAGTTTTAAATGGGAAGAGAAAGAAAGAAAAAAAGTGTAAAAGGTTATGTAAGACCCTTTCGCAAGGGTATTTTTTCCCTTTGATTGGCTGGCTGCCAGGGCAAACAAGGGGAGACTCAGGAAGCCATCAGGTGAATTAAGAACTAGACGAGTTGCCAAACGGGGTGAGCTTTAGAGGGGTGAAAGGGGACAGGAGGGTGTTGATTTTCCTTAAAGGATTGTCAGGAACATTGGTCCAAGACTATGTGTTTGTGTTAGGGAGGTCTTTATTATTCTACTTTAGGAAACTGATTATCATTTCAAGTGAGAATTAATGGTGACAAGGTATTTATTCCACAAAAAAAAAGAAGATAAAAACAATATCCTTAAATTAGTTTGACTTTGAATAATAAGTTCTGGGTTAAGAAAACTACTTTACAGTTTAAAAGTGGTACCTTTTTTTAATTTGTTTGTAGATGAATGGTGTAATCTATCACAATGAAAGAAATACTTTAACTTGATTTTAATATATGTGCTTTGAACAACTTTGCAATGAGCTTAGAATTCTAAAGCATTGTTAAATAATTTTTACATGAAATACATTAGTAAAATAATAAATAATTCAAGCTCATGATAACCAAACTTAATTTCAATATTCAACTTGAGCAAGAGTTTCGTTGTAGATATTTATTCATTAATAATTTTTAAAGAAATGTTAAGATAATTTTAAATATTAAATATAAATTGTAGTCTATAATTTATATAAAGTTGTATAAAAGTAGTAGGACGTAGTGGGTATGCATTTGTATGCATATCTTTTCCTTAAGTCAACAAAGTTTTGTTTGATGTGATTTTCATCAATCCCGAGCTGGATATGCATTCAGACCTGCGGCTGATTAGTTCTGCCTACACCATCTGATAGAAATTCCCTGTAATAGGTGATTTCATTAAGTATGGTGGCTCCCTATTTCCTTCCATACCGAATTTCTATGATCGAGCGTGAAACGGCCTATCAATTTTGCCAAGAAAGTTATTTTCACCCACGAACATTGGGTCCGAAAGAGAGCACTCTACTCCAAGCCCACCAAGGTCCACACACACACACACACACACATTTATATATATATATTTATTTATAAATATATAATCCCTACAGCATTAATATAATTATATAAAAATGTATATGTAAATATATATTATTTTATAAAGACATACATATGCCTTTATATAATTACGTGAATGTGGTGGAGATGAATAAATTATAGTTTCAAGAAAATTTACCTGAATTTACCTAGAAGGAGATTGGTAAGCTATTTAGAAGAAAAAAACTTAATTACATCTGGCCGGGACTCAAGTCCCGACCTTCCCAGTCTCTGGCAACCCAGGCTAGACTAACCTGAAAATTATTCCCGTAACATCGATGTGAGTTTTATTTTAATAAACGGTTAATGATTGTGTATCGGTGACCCGGTGGTCTTGGGGGGAAGGTGTCGGACTTCTGTGCTAGGGGTCCGGGGTACAATCCTTAGTCCCGGAACAGATGTATCTGATTACCAAACCCTTTCTTCACCTCTGACAAGACGTGTATTAATCACAACTTATGAATGTGGAGAATGCCAGGCCTCCGCCGTGGTTCAGATCCCTCGTTCAACTGTAGGTCCTCCATTTCATCTCACAATCACCCTATCATTACACATTTAGCGTAAGCGCGTACAGCCCGAACGGGTAGTAAGACACGGTGATATTAATAAATAATAATAGTAATATGGTGTATTATAAACCCTTTTTCCACCAATTATATCTCCTGTCGTTTTAAGGACGTTTCCTACCTGTAACTTCAAGGTAGGTCAAGATAGGATTTCCCATGATAGTGAACTTACGTTATATACGGATAGTTCTAAGAATATAACGTTAAAACAAAAAACATAAATTCTTATATAATTCTAAATAAGTCATAGATTGTCACAAATTTTTTTTAAATCTAATATTGGTTATTTTGCTATCGTAGTTTTTTTAAATCATTTACAGTGTAGGCTATTTAGCATATTCATGAAAATTACCTGTAGGAATCTTACTACCAGGATGTAGATTGAAAAAAATCCATGTTAGCAAATATCTAGACTAGGAAACAAAATGAGTGTAATTTTAAAACGCAAGTCAAATTTTTCAAGAAGAAAATGATAAAATAAGTTTAAAAAACTCGTCACAGGAAGAGGGAATGTACTATCAGCATATATATATACAGAAGCCTCGCAGGGTAAACTGATAATTTTCTTCCTTTTATTTCTATTCCATACATTGGCGTCTAAGCGTGATTGTGTTTAGAGTGATTAGGTGTATCATAAGATGTAGCCAACCCACTTAGCAAAATAGCTTAGAAACCACCGATTAGGCAACGTAATTAATTTAAAACGTGTATTTGATCGAATCGTTAAATAGAAAACACAATACTAGAAAAGAAAGCACTTCCCAAATATGAATTGTATTTGGTAAATCTTTTTTGAGAGAATGTATTAAATCATTTTGTTTGCGGTTACAGATATATCTAATTAAATGATGTCACTAATAACGTTTTAACTCACGTTCGTAGTCAATATATTTTATCAAAGTAAATAATCAACAGTTATCATTGTTTAACCTAAATATTTCTGGTCCTTTGATTTGTCTCAAATCGATAACTTTAAACTAGCCCTCTTCGGTGGCTACTTTGTCTAAAGCGCTGCTCTCGCAGTAGACTAGACTGCCGATCACGGGTAGATCGGGGTTAGAATTTAGGTCGGGTGCAATGAGGATAGTTTTTCCAAAATAGTTTTCAATTCTTCCTCCATGCAAGTACAGGTATACTTCCTATAAATATAATCTTTCTAATCCCTTAAACCATTTGCGCACTTAATAAATAAGCATTTAACTGAAACGGTAAGTAAGACGCGGTGCAAAAAATATAATAAAAAAGATAAAATAAAAGCTGTTTAATAAACCTTTTTCTCAAATAAGAAAACATAATTAAGTTCATATTACCATTCCAGCTCTTTTGATGTAAATAAATTTCTAGAATCACAGAAGCCACTTTTTTTTAACTACGCTTATGTGCTAGGGATAATAAATGTTTAGTTTAGATAAAACTTACATTAATTTGTGTTGAAGGAAAGTGGAAAATCGTTTATAAACAACGCTCAGTACACCCGACTGGGATTCTAAGCCCAATCTTCCCATCATAGGCAGTCCAGTCTATTATGATAACGACGCCTTAGACTATTCGATCACCGAAACGCGATAGCTGCAAGTTGTCTTGATTAAAGAAATATAATTAAAACAAGTCTCTAATCTGTCTTTTATAATATTTCATGCATTTACCTATTTACAACCTAGTATTTCCAATTCAGGAAAATATATTTTTCTTTTTTTAAATTTTATTTGTTGTAATAAGAAATACAAAAGTGTGATTAACACCAATTTTAATGGATATTATTATAATAAATTTTTTAGCATAGGGTCTTATTAGCCATTCTGGCTATACACCTATGTACTAATTACTGTAATGTAGTAGGTATGAAAAACGTTGAATTTAGACAATTGCGTGAAGAAAAAGTGAAAAACCATTTTTACTAAACGCCCTCATTACACCTGTCATCTGCAGTATAGTATATTGTGCGAATAATGCCTTAAGCCATGCGAGCACTGAAGCGGAAAATATAATATATTATTAAAATTGAAATTTTTACACTAGAGTTGATTCCTGTAACTTTTTCTTTAACTGCAACAATGTTCTTGTCTTGCGTTAATTCAAAATTGAAATTTTTACACTAGAGTTGATTCCTGTAACTTTTTCTTTAACTGCAACAATGTTCTTGTCTTGCGTTAATTCAAAATTGAAATTTTTACACTAGAGTTGATTCCTGTAACTTTTTCTTTAACTGCAACAATTTTCTTGTCTTGCGTTAATTCAGTCCATCTTGTAGTTAAGAACGAAAATAGTTTTCTAATTAAGACAAAGTAACACATCCAATAAATAAGTTTTAAATTATAAATGTTGCAATAAGCTAGCAAAGCTTGTGTTCAAACAGTAGCTCAGTCGGTAACGTATTTACTCACTGAATTAAGGGTCGCGTTCCATTTCCAGCAGATATGAGAAACTTATCAATTTTGAGGTTGGGTTCTCCCATTTCTCAGTGATGAATTGACGGCTGTTCTATATTTAATTTAGTTTATAGCTCAAGATAGTTCATTGCCACATTTACAGAAGTACTTAACCTATCCCTATCTTAAGCTTGTTCTATCCAGTCTACATTAGTAATAATAATAATAATATTTAGCACCGCGTCTTACTACCCGTTCGGGTTATACGCTTTAAGTACTAATTACTCTAATGGATATAGGAATTGGGAAGGTTGAATTAGAGGAAGTGAACCCGCATTTGTGTGGAGGGAGAGGGGAAAACCATTTAGGAAAAACCACCCCCAGGTCACCCGACCTAAATTCGAACCTCGATCTCCCCGTCCTCAGCAGTCGAGCTCAACACGACAAACGCGTTAGCGAACTACGCCACAGAGGCGGGTTCTACATTAGTAAACTCTATCCCTATCTTAAGTTAGTTACATCCAGTTCACCTCATTACATTCTTTCCTTATCTTGGGATAGTTATATCCAGTTCACATCATTATACTCTTTCCCTTTCTTGGGATAGTTATATTCAGTTCACATCATTATACTCTTTCCCTTTCTTGGGATAGTTATATTCAGTTCACCTCATTACACCCTGTCTCTTCCAAGTCCATTCTAATGTTTTCCTCCCATCTTCATCAAGTTATTTCCAATGGTCTCTTCCCATTGAGCTTACCAGTCAGAAACCTAAACGCGGTTCTAGTCACATATTCGCGCAGCATATCCTGTAATCTATGAAACATGATTATCTTAACAAAGTCTTGTTAATAGTCAAGGGTATTAAACTCATCATTATGTAACCTCCTTCATTTCCCTAGAAGCCTCATCTTTTTTTGGACTAGATATCGTCTTTTTTTTCGAATCCCATATATATTTTTTTCGTCATCTAAGTTAAGATACCAAGTTTCATAGCCATAGAGAAAAACTGGTAAAATTAATATAGGATTAGATTGGATAATATTAATAACCTATTTAAATATTTGCAATATAGATATAATTATTATTATTGTAAATATTTCATCCCCATACATTAATTAGTTTACCTTATTAATGGTAGGCTAAAAGCATAAAATAGCTAGTTTGACCCCTTATAACTCATGAACTTTAATGATTTTAAAATAATGAATCACTATTTATAGGTTATAATTAATTATACCCTTGTTAAAATTGTGCTATAAAATGCTTATAGCTGAATAAGCAAAAAGTATAATCTTTCCCTTTTCCCTACTCCATTAGTTAAAATGTGTGGATCACCGTAACGAATAGTAGAATGGCGGGTAAAAATTATTTTATAAAAATCAAACACCATACTCTATCTTATTAAGTAGACACACTAATGACTGAATAAACTCACTCTTTTCTTTAAATAAGAAAGTGTTCCAAAAATAATTAAAGGTTTTTTTTCCCCCTCTCCCATCTCCTTTTCTCCCACCACTGCAGTACTTTCTCGGTCTTAATTGGATACTTCTCTCCTGAGAAGAAATATGGACGATGAGCACCAACTTCTCTGAAACGGGACTAGTTAGCCTTCTCGATAAAAAAAATAATATTTCTATAAAAAAAAGGCCAAATGTAACCGATAAAAACTCAAACTACGAAGGTATCCCGCATTCACTATACTGGAAATAATGGGCTTGTAATAGGAATCTGACCAGTTTTTCTAGTTATGAATGAGATATGTATATATTTATTATTCATAGTTATTTAATTCTCATATATGTTACAGGTTAGTAGTCTTACCTTTTATTCTTTTATTTTTAGCACCCGGTCTTAGTACTAATTTGGGTTGTACGCTTATGTACTAATTACACGAATGGGTTAGGGAAGAATAGAGTTGAATTTGAAGGAAATGTAACTGCATTTTCGTGGAGAAGGAGAGTGGGAAACCATTTAGGAAAAAAACACTCTCAGTACACCCTACCGGGCTATGTTGGAAGTCCAGTCAATTGGGAGAGTAGCACCTTAGACTATGCGGCCACTGAAGTGGGTATTAGTTGTATTACTACGTTTAAAATGTTATATTACATGGAATAGTAAGCTACTAATCTTGATTTTTGTATAAAACAAGCACATCTACTGTACCATACCCCATAACGTAACTTTAACACAAACATATTAACGATTACGTTCAGACCACCTGTATTGGTGACCTGGTGGTCTAGGGGCAAGGTGTTAGACTTATGTGATGGAGGTTCGGTGTTCAATGCTCGGACACAGATTTATCTGACTGCCAAACCCTTCCTTCACCTCTGACAAGACGTGTATTAATCACAACTTGTGTATGTGTGGAATGCCAGGCCTCCACCGTGGTTCGTATCCCACGTTAAACTGCAGGTCCTCCATTTCATCTCCCAATCACCCTACCATTACACATTAGCGTAAGTGCGTATAACCCGGATGGGTAGTAAGACACGGTGCTAATAATAATGCACCTGCATTGCAGGGGATGGGGTAACCACAGTGTTAGTTGGAATAGAAAAACCACCTTCAAGGTTATCGTCCTGGGATTCAAACACCGACATTCCTTCCTATCAGAGATCAAGTAACACACTTCAGTGGCCGCATGGTCTAAGGTGCTATTCTCGCAGTAAGCCTGACTGCCGATGGCAGGGAGCTCAAGGTTCGAGTCCCAGTCGGGTATACTGAAGTAGGTATTCCGAAAATTGTTTTCTACTCTCCCTTCACACAAATGCGGGCATACTTCCTCTAAATATAACCTTCATAACCCCTAAAATCATTCGCGTAAGTAGTATATAAGCGTATATCTCAAATGGGTAGTAAGACGCGGTGCTAAACAACCCCCCCAAAAAAAGATAAAGTGAATTAATTCTCCCTACAGGGAACAGAACCCTTACGTCAAAGAAATATAAGCAGATTACTGGGTGCTCACAGGAGAATTTATCTTTGGATCTAAAATTGAAATGTCTTTTGTAATTTCCCCTTGGATTTGAAGTTGATATTTTTTATTTGTGATAAAATTAGAGAGAAAACAAATATTATAATCTATATTGCATTATATTCACAAATAATATTCGTGCAAACGTTTTTTTACGAGGTATTAGACATAGCCTTTGAAAAAATATTAATTATTGCATTGGTAGTAACGTCTCAGATTAACAACATTAGAACATATAATGTTGATCACTAGTATAAAAACTTTGCAGAAAAGGTTTACATGATGTATAAAATTAAAATTATCCAAATCGATTCAGTGGTTCTCTAATTATAAACGAATAACCATCATTATATAAACGCTCATTAATCTAAATTGAGTCGGTGACCTGGTGGTAAGGTGTCGGACTTCTGTGCTGGGGGTGCAGGGTTCAATCCTTGGTCCCGGAACTGATTTATCTGATTACCAAACCCTTCCTTCGCCTCTGACAAGACATCTTGTGAATGTGAGGAATGCCAGGCCTCCACCGTGGTTCGGATTCCACGTTAAACTGTAGATCCTCCATTTCATCTCACAATCACCCTACCATTACACATTAGCGTAAGTACGTATAACCCGAACGGATAGTAAGACGCGGTGCTAATAATAATAATAATAATAATAATAATAATAATAATAATAATAATAATAATAATATACATGGATATAAATATATGTATATTATAATGTATAAATAATATAATTGGTAGTATGTGTGAAAATAAACCTATTTAAGGTACTTTACTTTTACTTTTATTATTCCTCTTTACAAACTACATTTACTTTCTCTCGATACCTCGTAGGGAAAGTATTGTGATCATCATAAAAACCAAATTAGAGGTTTTGATAAATGTCGACGTTTCATCACCCCCCGAAACTAAAAACGAGGTTTTCACAATTTTGGCTGTCTGTCTGTACCTCAGTCCAGAGCTGAAACCATCTTGCCAGTTGGGCTCAAACTTGGTATCTGGGGTTTCCATAAGATTCCCCCAAGGGATTTTCGTAATTAGTCATCCAACCCTAAAATTAAGGATTGTTTACTGAAGGTGAAAAAGAGAAAAAAATCGATTTACCCAAAATTTGCTTTAACGATTTTGATTACATTTTATTTCCATACATAGTTTATCATTATGAACAAAATGGAAATTTTCATTTACTTTTGAAAAATACTTTATTGGTACCTTACATAAAACTAGTTAACCAATTTTTACCATTTCTCCGCTACTATTTGAGATACAAAATAATACATCATTGTAAAGTTGTAGAACCATTACAAATTAAGAAAAAAAAAAAGATATTTTTTTATTAAACCAACAATTTCTGAGCAATAATCAAATATTGGCCTATCTATATCCTTTTCAATTCACGTAGGCCCTATTTGAAAATGAATTTGACTCTTATGTTCTTTGGTATTTCTCTTTTCTCGACTATTTTTTGTAACAGAGCTCCTAGTTGCTAATGACATAGAGTAATTAACAGTGTATATTAATTCATTTATGATCTTTGGTTTAATGTAACAATGTATAGAATTATTATTTTGTTTCGCAAATTATATGAGTTCTTAGTAAATGTCTATTTTAAGATAAAAGCGAAAGAAAGTGTTTTCATAGCACCGTTTATTTTTTCGATTCAAATAATATAAAACAAATTAAAAAAACATCTAAAACTATTGCTTTTAAGACATTATAAAATAAATCTTATTTAAGAGGTACTTATGAAAATATCATTATTAGCAGCGCGTCTTACTACCCATTCGGGCTATACGCACTTACGCTAATGTGTAATGGTAAGGTGATTGTGAGATAAAATGGAGGACCTACAGTTTAACGTGGAATTCGAACCACGGTGGAGGCCTGACATTCCTCACATTTACAAGTTGTGATTAATACACGTCTTGTCAGAGGGGAAGGAAGGGTTACTTATGAAAATAAATCAAGGACATTTATAGATAAAGTGCACCCTCATTGGCGCCCAGAAGAGATAAGGATCAAACATAAGGGAAAGCACCAAAAAGGACACCCACTGTAGCTAGACCTCACATCTCTGGTATTTCAGTATATTGATATATTGACGTCCTAGACCATGTGAACACAAAATAAACAATTATCGCCTCCAAGTATAGTCGACGAAAAGGGACTCACGTTTAAACGTCAAGGGGAAAACGTTTCAATGGCGATTCAAACTACCAGGCAGCTGAACCTCCAAATGCTTTAATGCGTGGTCCTATTGCCAAGCGCGGATTCAGGGAAGGGAGGGGGGGAGGTGTCAAAGGGTCAGTTGACCCTCCTGTGAAATCTAGAAAACTAATACAAAAAACACCCGCCTCGGTGGCGTAGTTGGCTTACGCGCTTGTCGTGTTGAGCTCGACTGCTGAGGACGAGGAGATCGAGGTTCGAATCTCGGTCGGGTGAACTAGGGGAGTTTTTCCTAAATGGTGTTCCACTCTCCCTCCACGCAAATGCGGGTTCACTTCCTCTAATTCAACCTTACCAATTCCTAATCCATTAGCGTAATTAGTGCTTAAAGCGTATAACCCGAATGGGTAGTAAGATGCGGTGCTAAATATTATTATTATTATTAATACAAAAAACAAAACGAAAGTTCAAATTTTAAAAAGAAAGTACAATGGAGATAAAACGATACAATTTTTTTTCTTTTTACTCGCAGACACCTCTTAATCCGGGTCCATACGTCCGTTATTCGTCTACGTTTATTCAATTTTTGACCTTCTAGATAAAGCGTTCTATTGTCAAAGATTTGCCGGAAAAGATCGAATCAAATAACTAATATATTAGAGGCATCAAACTGGCAGAAAAAGTCAGAGGAGGAAAACTCTAAATAGCTTCCAAAGTCAACCATATTTCAAAAATGTCAAAGGTAAGACAACTCCAAATATATTCTAGATATATGTCATTTTGAAGAATTTTCAGGCGGGGACCACCCCAAATAAGCCTAGTTTCTGAAATAATTCAATTTTCAAAATGTTTTCGGTGGAAGAATACTTCAAAGATTTTCATATAGAGGTATCTATCGTAAATAATTAAGGTGAGGGTCACTCTAAATAGCTTATAGGGGCCTCAAATTTTCTAGGTGAGGAACACATTAAATGGCTTCTAAAAAATCTAATTCAAACAATCAAAGTGAAGATTACTCATAGCTTCTAGAGTTAACCAATTTTCAAAAAAAATTGTTGATGGAGTGTCACTCCAAATGGTTTATAGAAACTATATGATTTAAAAAAATTGGAGAGGATGATCACAGTTTAAAACAAACATAAGATCAAATATAAATGAGAAATAATTGAATCGCTTTAAACAGAGATCTAACATTGTAAGTAATGATGTTATTTATAATCATGACCCCCCTATGAAAATGATTTGGATCCGCCTCTGCCTGCTGTGAACGGGGAGTTTGACTAGCCGTTTAATTTACTACGATGGTCTTGCTGGCCTCTACTAGTGACGCTATGGGTCGTTAAGATCCGCCAGCAAATGTTCACTTTTAACGCTTAAGGAAACTGTAATATCGATAAAGGCAGCCGCAAACTTCACTGCCACACTTAACGCCAGCGTATTACACCGGCTTACCTGACTCCGACCACGGTAAAATGGGACTCCAGTACCAATTATTGAGTTTGGAGCTCTGTTATTTATTTTATTTATTTCGGGTATTTAATGTGCATTCTTTGAACCAACTGTTTATATCAACACACGACCTATAAACTAACTTAAATCTAGAAGAAACACAACATCCAGCCCGTAGTAATTAGTTTATCACTGTCACTTGTCACATTTTAAAAATAAAAATCTTTTCGGTCATTCCAGGAATCGAACCCGTTATCCTTAATTTAGTATATAGTTAATATACCGACTGAGTTTAAGTTGGAAACGACTTGGAATTCTGAGTTTGGATTCACTAAAGGGAATTAGTCTGCTCCTTTTCAGCCTTTTTTCCTAGATACTCCCCTAACTGCACCTTATTGATCTGTCCCATTTATCCATTCATTAAACAAGCTACGAAATTGTAGTAATAACTATGATTACGTCATCATAAAACGCTATAATTTGCGCTTACTTTGACTCACTGCGAGAAAAGACGTTTACAAATTCAGTGCTACTTTATTTAAAATGGTGACCTGGCGGTCTAGGGGTAAGGTGTCAGACTTCTGTGCTGGCGGCCGGGGTTCAATCCTCGGACCCGGCACAGATTTATCTGATTACCAAACCCTTCCTTCACCTCTGACAATACATCTTGTGAATGTGAGGAATGCCAGGCCTCCGCCGTGGTTCGGATTCCACGTTAAACTGTAGGTCCTTCATTTCATCTCACAATCACCCTACCATTACACATTAGCGTAAGTGCGTATAACCCGAACAGGTAGTAAGACGCGGTGCTAATAATAATAATAATAATAATAATAATAATTTATTTCAAATCCCTGTTGAGAATACAAGTATAACTAAACTTGTTCTTATAAGATAAAATGGATTAAAATTGAGGTTGAAGATAAGATTTTTGCTGTGGCCACATTTCACTACTATTAAATTTTAAATTATTTAATTAGTGTGTGCTGACATAAATGAATATCGACGCTTTTGTGGTGTATGTTGTTTAATCAGTAGTCAGTGTTAAAATACTTCTTAATAGTTGTTATAGAAATGAATATTTAGGTATAATAATAATTAATGGAATATTTTACATATAATCACTATACATAAAGAGTTTCTTCCTTCTTAAAAATGTGTCGGTTGAAATGATGGAGGTTTAACATTTATTTCAACATATTTCTATAGCTTGGCACACCTCTATTAGCAACACATGTCCCAACATCTTACCTTAACCGGTATTACGTCAGCCTACTGAGATCGATTACATGCGGTACTGAAAATTTTAACATTGAATAAATCGTGGTTTTCTTCTTTTGAGTTGTTATTATTATTAGCACTGCGTCTTACTACCCGTTCGGGTTATACTCACTTACGCTAACGTATAATGGTAGGGTGATTGCGAGATGAAATGGAGGACCTACAGTTTAACGTGGAATCCGAACCACGGTGGAGGCCTGGCATTCCCACACATTCACAAGTTGTTATTAATACACGTCTTGTCAGGGGTGAAGGAAGGGCTTGGTTATCAGATAAATCCGTGCCGGGACCGAGGATTGCATTCCGGACCCCCAGCACATAAGTCTGACACTTTGACCCTAGACCACCAGGTCACTTATTCTTTTGAGAAACTGGATATTTGTTTCTTTTAGAACTAATTAATTTATAAGTTTTATGGTGATATAATCATCTGGTTTAGAAATTGTTCGTTAAATACCCTCGAATTGATCAAATAAAACATAAACTCGTTCATAGACCAACGGGTGTACAATAAGAATATATAAAGTACTTCTCTTCATGGATGCATTATGACTTGTAGTTTTTCAATCGGCCACCAGGAGAGCCAGCGCTGGTCATTCTCACCGAGGGTGTAATCAAACGGTAGCGCTTGAGAGAGAGAGAAGCAAGAACAGTGTTGCCAACTGTATGATCTGGATATTACTTTTGATATAATTTCACCACGTGTACAATCCACTTTTTGACTATTTTCTAAAATTAATATTCTGTGACCCTACTAACTAGTAACAAATTTTACATTTTTTTAAATGAAAATCGCAGGGCTTATCAATATAATACCAGAAAGTAGTATCCTACCGGTCAAAATACAATCCATTTCAGGTCCACGTACTATCGCTAGAGAATATAGACATGGCAACACTGAGTAAGAGGTCTTGTTTTTACTGCGTCGTGAACCACTGATTAAAGCTACTCCCTCCTGAGCTTCCGAAACTAATCTTGACTTTTAGATATCAAAATTCCCTCCAATAGGGTCTCTCTCAATTAACCAATTCCCCTTCATATCCTTCCTGTTGACTTGTCCTGTTTTATTTACCTCTTTATTAATTCTTCAACCAAAAGTTTTATTGGGACTCTGGCATCAACCAGCCCTGAAAACAATACACTCCACATGAATCGGGTAAACGGGAAGTACATTTGGTTTACCCTGAAAGGTAACTATCAATCATTCGTTGGCGACTCATACATACCATGACTTAATTCAGATAAAATTAAGAGTACTTCATTTAAACTGAAAAGTAACAAACTTAGCTTGCTTGAATTCACAATAGAGTAACATATAAAATAGGATCAGGATTGCTCATTTCAACGTTAGTAGAATAAGCATACAGAGTTAACAAATCAAAAATAAATATATATAATATGGCACGAAACCTATTATATTTTGACGGATTAAATAGCTAAGTCCCGCCTCGGTGGCGTAGTTGGCTAACGCGCTTGTCGTGTTGAGCTCTACTGCTGAGGACGGGGAGATCGAGGTTCGAATCTCAGTCGGGTGAACTGGGGGTGGTTTTTCCTAAATGGTTTTCCACTCTCCCTCCACGCAAATGCGGGTTCACTTCCTCTAATGCAACCTTTCGAATTCCTAATCCACTAGAGTAATTAGTACTTAAAGCGTATAACCCGAACGGGTAGTAAGACGCGGTGCTAGATATTATTATTATTAAATAGCTAAGCTATTATAATTGATAGTTACGGTTATAGCCGCATCTAAATATCAAATTATTTAAATTGAAAAATTACATTTGTACATGGGAATCGAGCCCAGGACCTCTGGCTTAGTATGTCGATGCTCTGGTCACTGAGATATCCAGGAATAATTCCGTGCCTAGAGTAATTCATGTGGCTGCGTTATCTGATAGCTTGTGATCGTAATTGATCACGATTTCCGCATGTCCATCACAGACTACCTTAAAATACGAGCGAGGAATGACTCTGGGCACGGGGTGACTCCTGGATATATCATTGATTAGAGCCTTGGCGTACTAAGCCAAAGGTTCTTGGTTCAATTCATGTATCCAGGTTTCATTTATCAATTTAAAGAATATAATATTATTGTATTAATCTGTGTGGATGCTATTGTTGCTCTAGGTTAAGTATCATTGGCTATAATTACTATGGGTTACTATTAACTCTAAACCTATATAGGACAAATACATATATGCATGTCAAATATTAAAACAATTAGCAAAATATTTTTTTAAATTTTAACTTTTCACAAATAGTTTATTTTTATATTTTGCTAAATTTAACAAAAGCATAGTTACATATGAATAAAGGAAATTAAACCTAAATTATAAATAAATTTCAACAGAAAATATTGTCATGTATTTATCCTGGCTAGAAGAGTATTTTTTTTGTTTCATGTGCATTAAAGAAATCCCCATATCTAACTACCCGTTTGGGTTACAGGCATATTTATCAACTAAGCTTATGTGTTTGTGATGAGTAAGGTTGAATCTAGAGGTAATTTACCCTAATTTTTGTGAAGGGAAAGTGTAAGTAAAACAATTAAGGACAAACTACCCTCAGAAAACCCTTCTGGGACTCGAGTTTAAACCTCCCCATCACCAGGCTAAATGAGCTTTATATTTAGACCACATGCCCATTTGCATGTGTGGCTCGAGAATGGTCTCTAATTGTCAGAATCGAAAAGTTGGTAACAACAGAAGTGCCAATAAATGAATAAAAAAACACCCAACACAGCACTTTCAAGAATTTGAATCGCAGCTGGAAGTTTTTCTCCGACGATGAATGCTCTGCTCTCAGACACAATTTTCAAGTGAATAGCCAGTTGAATGTTTGCTGGTAAATTGGTTGGTAATGTAAGGCCACCAACCTCAACTTAAACGGTAAATTGTAACGAGAGGTTTAGTACTGAATTCTGAACAGTATTTGAATTTTGGGAAGTACACTATACTGTTTTATAGAGCTGTTTTAATAGGGTATGTTAAATGGAGACAATTGGAATAGATAATTAGATGAATATAGTCTTAGAAAGGGAAGGACAAGGATTTATACAGAAAGGGTTGTTCAATACCCTGAATACCTCTCGTTAGTATTTAGTAACATTTGAATTACGTTTACACAGAAAGATAGTAATCATGGATTGAATTATTACACTATGGCTTGATCTTTTAAGCTACGTCACAGTTTAACCAAGAAAGAGCACTGGTACGTTTTTGTCCAATAGGTAGTGAGGGGCGTGATGCTATTTCCAGGCTAAGTAATATTTATTTTAAATAAATCACGAAGGGAGGGGGAAAATGACGTTATGTCCAGGTTAAGCTAGGTTAAGTCAAAAGCATGAAGGGAGGGGGAATAACGTTATGTCCAGGTTAAGCTAGGTTAAGTCAAAAGCACGAAGGGAGGGGAAAAAATTACGTTATGTCCAGGTTAAGCTAGGTTGGTAAAGACCATTGATTATTTTACAAATTAATAAGAAAATATAGAACAATGCAATTTGTAGATTTGAGTATAACATAACAAACACACAAAATAAATTGTGTAGTTAGTGCAGATATAAAAGTCAAACCGCTTCTCCAAAAATTTGGCATATTCATTCTGATTTTCACTATATCAATATTATCAATTAATTCTAGGTAAGCGTATTAAATGTTTTTGTGTCATGGTTGCTTGTAGGTGAGTTATTAAATAAATTAAATTAAATGTAAACAATACAATAATGCTTTTAAATAAATGGTACGGTACTCCACAAGGACTTTCTCGCTCTAATGTTTGAAAATTGAGATATTTACTTAAAACTCGTAATATATGAGAAACGAAATAATTTACATTAGCAAACCCAAGAAAAAATTAACCTATACTTAAGTAAAACTTTTTTTTAATCTCAGTTTTAAATTTTATGATTTTGTTTTTAAAGAATTAATGTCCACATATGCATGCTTAGACCAATAAAAAAGGTCAATATTGGGTCCATAAGGGTCAACACTTCGTATTAAAATTTCAACTTCCGGTTAAAATTTTTGACATTTTATTAGGTGTTGCAAATCTCTATGCCGTCGCATTGCTATTAAATTTCTTATTTATAAATTTTGACTATAAAAAATGTATATATTGACTATTGAGTCTAAAATGAATATAGATCATTGTTGTACAAACATTTCTCTTAAGGGTTTGAGTAAAAACAACATAAACATCTAGATACTTACCTATATTTAATTACTCAACGCTATTGGAGAATTATAGCGTTAAAACTTAAGTAGTATCTCTTTATAACAAAAGCTCACAAAATTGTATTAATATATTCACCAATATCTCAGAAATTGTTAGATTTATAAAAATATATTTCATATAAATGTTTTTTACTTTTAATAGTACTACAAGTTTGCAATGATAAGTTATTTAGTATCTCAAATAGTTGCGGAGATACAGAAGTTTCTGTTTCTGTAAGGTACCCTAAAATTCATTTTCATGGAAAAATGAAAATAGCCAGTTTATTTATAATATTAATCAACACTAAGATACGAATTTTAATCAAAATTGTTAGAGACGATTTTGAGAAAATCGATTTGTTCTCTTTTCGCTCTTTCTTAAAGTACTCTTAATTTTGAGTTTAAACAGACACACAGACAGACGTAATTGCAAAGACCACTTTTTAGGGTTTGGGGGTCTTGATACGTTGACATCCATCAATATTTCAGATTAGATTTTTTTCTGCGGCCGCATCACTTTTACCTTTTGTGTTCGAAAAGTTAAAAAACATATATATTTGCGTATATCTTGAAATTAATTGATTTTATAAAAATATGCTTCTTATAAATTTTGTATCATAAAGAGACCTACATATTTGTATCGATAAGTAATTTCATATCTCAAATATTTTAGGAATTATTATGAAAAAAATATAATTTACGCATCAGACCGGAGCCCTTAAAGTCATTTTGCCGAAATATTGAGAGTAGCCATTTTGTTTGTAATGTTTATAAACGTTTAGAAATGAAATTTAATCAAAGTCGTTAGAGCCAATTTTGAGAAAATCGACTTTTTCTCTTTTTACCCTTCAGTAAACTACCCTTAATTTTAGGGTTAGATATCCTATTACGAAAACCTCTCGGGGCAACCCTATGAAAACCCTAAATACCAAGTTTTAGCCTTATCGGTAAAATAGTTTAGGCTTTATTTGGAGGTACAGACAGACAGGTAGACAGACGGAAAGTCAAAAATCACTTTTTTGGATTCGGGGGGGGGACATGAAACGTCAATATTAATCAAAATCTTGAGTTCGATTTTTTTGACGAACACAATACATTCTCTACCAAAGTTGGTTGAACACTAAAAACCATGAAGAGTATTACATTTTAAATTATTATTTGGTTTTAATAATGATATTTTAAATGTAATGAAACCTTACAAAATAATTTTAATCAGTCCCTTAAAACCTTTTGATTCTTTCCTATTCATAATTTTCCAAAAAATTGTAAGAATATATTATTTCAATTTGACTAAAACTAGCACAATATATTAACTGTTTAACTAAAATTATCTGCAGCTCTGACCCACTTTTGTGGCTGTATAATCTAAGTTGTCACTCTCAAAATAGACTAGACTGCCGATGACGGGAAGCTCGGAGTTCTATTCCGGACGGGTGTACTGAGGATAGTTTTGCCTAAGTGGTTTCCCACTCTCTCTCTCTCTCCACGAAAATGCGTGTATGCTTCGTCTAAATTCTGCCTTTCTCCCCTCCTAACCCTTTTACCGTAATTAGTACATATACGAATAGCTCGGATATAGTATTATTATTATTAGCACCGCGTCTTACTACCCGTTCGGGTTATACGCACTTACGCTAATGTGTACTATTGTGAGATGAAATGAAGGACCTATAGTTTAACGTGGAATCCGAACCACGGTGGAGGCCTGGTAATCCTCACATTCACAAGATGTCTTGTCAGAGGTGAAGGAAGGGTTTGGTAATCAGATAAATCTTTGCCGGGACCGAGGATTGAGCCCACGGCCGACGGATATAGTAAATTGAGGTCCTAAAGGATTTGCAGTTTTGCTATTGTTGAGTAGCCCAACTAAAAATTAAAAAAAAAAGTAACCGTATGTAAATCATTCTAAAATTACATTACTACATAATGTTTGTGTCAATTCGACCTGGTTTGAAATGGAGTTGTTTAAGTGTTTCTTTAATTCTTACTAACATTTAGTAATTATAAATAAATATATTTATTTATTTAAGGTGAAATATATTTCAACAAAAGTACATGTTTCAATTCATTAGATTATACCACCCTTAGGCTCATTAATTAATTACAAGTATGATGAGGTGAAGAGGAGGATGGGTGACTGTGCAATAAGGTGTGATACACTTAACAAAAAAGTTTTCGAACCCAACTTGAAAACGCATAAGAAGAACATGAAAATCCACTTTAAGACTAGACGCTTGTTTCCGACAATTTAGTATTATATTCTATTAAACATCATTTGAAAAGACAGGTAAAAGTTTTGTTAAATTGTTCCTCGTGTCATTTAAAATAATAATCATGAAAGTTGAGGTAACTTGGTTTCAGAAATGCCTCTCGCCATGTGAAGCGCATGGCAATATTTCTCACGAGATGTAGGCGCTAAAAAAAAAAGGAGGGAAAAAGTTAGAAAGACAATTCCAAAATAGGTTTATGTTGAGAAATAAAATATACGCACCATTAGGTACGTTGATAAAGGCATCTAGTAATGGAGATTTCAAGGTTTGGAGCCCAACTAAGTGCCCAAAACTTGATTATTTTTTCTAAATTGGTTCACTCCTCTCTCCACGCGAATGCATGAACATTTATCCTCAAACTGTACCTTTCTTATAAGTAATATATTAGTATAAATATATATATACAGTCCTAGTTGACATTTACACGGGATGCACATAAACAAACCGTTATTACTTAAAACTGTAACTATCAAAACTAAATATTTTTTAGCACTTTTCCTCTTATTTTGTGTATAGCACTTGAAGTTAAAAAAAAAAGTACTCACCTTAATGTGTATTCGTTGTGGTATCAAAATAGCTTATACATCATTACTTTAATCTAATCAAATTTATCTTGAATTATACCACGTTCAGGGTTTGCTAGAAGTTTGTAAATGTTGATTGGACACCCCTTATTTCCTTCTTACAGACTGTTATATTCATTATTACCCCTGTAGTTTCAAATGAAAGAACCTCCAATCTCTCAAGCTAAATGATGATACTTTTAATAAATCAACACTACTTTAATAGTTTTTTTTAAATATACGTAGCATTAATAAATAAGCATTTTAATCCAGCATGCACCGCTTAAAATGTTAAATAAAATTTCCTCTTTAGATTATTACATTTCTCATCGTAGTTTGTATGCTTGTATACTCATCTATTCACTTATATAATTAGATATTATTGTTTTGAGACCAGTAAAATAAAATAAAAATATTTTAAATTCTGTCAGGTTGAATTGTTGAGTAAGCTCATGTTTATTCTAAATTTGTGTAGTGAAGGCTTGAAAAGGGCTAAGGGCATCTTGCACAAACAATACGCAGTGGGTTGATTAGAGATTATTTGTAAGTGTATCTACAATCAGTTTCAAACCTCATTTTCAGTTATACCAATACAAATTAAAACATGATTTGCACGTAACACCCCCCGGTTGTACGGTCTTTGATTACGAAAATAGTGGAACACTGTTAGATTTTTCATAGAATATAATATGTTATTAAATATGAATTTATTTATTTTTATTTGAGATATTTAAGGTAAACTTTCTGAACCAACTGATTATATCTGCACATTCCATCTAAGTTAAATTAGATCTAGAACAGACACAAAATCTATCCCCCGTCTGGGACGTTAATTTGTTACTGCTAAAGAGCAAACACCGGAATTGTATTAATGATGAACTTTTAGATCATGTCAGGAACAGAACCCGGAACATTTAACTGAATTAAACCAAGGCTGTCCTAATATTTAATCATATATTATTATTATATATAATGTTAAAATCCTTCATTTCTTTAGTAGGGGACAATGTATTTAAATTAGTTTTTTGCTGATTTCTTAAAGATGGTAAAACTTCAAAAATAATATAAACCTTTTTGTTTCGATATTCTTTTTGAATAAACTTTTTTAAATATATAAAACATGTTGAAAAAATAATTTCTAGATATTATTAGAGCCTCCTCGTCTTATAAGAAGAAGCAAGTTGTTTCGAATATGTTGTTTGAAAAGGTAATTACATTTCACAACAGGTTATACACTTCCATAGCGAGCTCTGTTTCACAAACCAGTTATCTTGAAAGATACAGTGAGGGAAGGGGAGGATATTTTCCCTTAAAAGAAGCGCACACACACACACAAACAAAAAAAGTCACTAACTTTTAATAACGTATAAAAAAGTTGAAAGTAAATTTTCCGAAGTATCAGTTTATTTTGTCGTGACGCCCTTGGAAAAAAAAAAGGAAGAAAAGTTGAATAACTTCTATTCGTCCCTGTTTGCACTTGGTTGGCTGACAAAGTTGCCAAGATAATAGCGCCACGTGAGACAACTTTACTGACACTAACTGCTTCGGAAGGGTGGAAAAGCGTCTCTGCTTTTCCTCCCCCCTCCCCACCCAACCAACCAACTTTCCCTTTATCCCTTATTCCCCTTCGAAATTATAGTTCAGATATTTTGTCACATGCATGAACCGTGGAAGAGTTCTTGAGGTCATCCTTTTTTTTACGATTTTTTTTTTCTTTTTAAATCAATTAATTTGAAATATACATGAATATTTGTGTGAATGGTTTTATTTGGTATCAAGCTACAGCTCCAAAGAAGGTGAGTGGGTTTGATCTCTTATTTATCTATAATATTTAAAATAAACACCTAAAGTGAAAATAAAACTCTATTAAATGTTACGGTCCACCGCACTTACTTTCTCCCGCTTTTATCTTAAAATATACATTCACTAAAAACGTGTTAGATGTGTGAAAAAAAAGAATAAGGCTACACATTATTTTAGAAACACCACACCAAATATAATAATTGAAATAATATACACTGTTACTTACGCTATGGTAGTATGAACCAGGAATAATGTAACAGTAACACTGAGAGAATAGAAATATCTTTGTTCACCAAAGAACATAGTTATCAGATTCATTCTCAAATACTTTGATTAAAAATTAAATAAATATTTGTTTATAGCTGAGAATTTATTGGTTTTATAAAAATATATTTCAAATAAAGGATTTGTATCTTTGAAAGTACTAAAACTTAACAATGACAAGCTATTTTGTATCTCAAATATTACGGAGAAAAGATGAAAATTGGAAAATTTCTAGCATGTAAGATACCCTCAAAGTAATTTTCCCGAGAAAATGAGAATGGCCATCTTGTTTATAATAATAATAATAACCAGTGTCTAGATATAAAATATAGTCAAAATCATTACAACGAATTTTGAGATTTTTCATTATTTTTTTTTATTTTTTCCTTCAGTAAACTACACTTAAATCTAGGGTTAGATACCTATTTCCAAAAATTCCTTTGGGGGGGAGGGGGTAGTTTATGAACGCTCCAAATATAATGTTTTAGCCGAATTGGTAAATAGTTTCAGCTCTAGTCCACGGTACAGACAGACGGCATTACGAAAACCATTTTCAGGGTTTTAGGGGGTCATTAAACGTCCAAATTGATCAAAATATCAAGTTCAATTATTTTGACGAACACAATAATTTCTCTCCAAGGTGTCGAGAGAAAGTAAATTAATAATTTGTCCACCCAATTTCTTAGTTATTATTTTGAACACAAAATATTAAGTCCATTGAAAACAGCGCTACTATACAGCAGCTACCAAAACTAACGTATTCTCTTCCTCTAAAAATATTTTCTTTGAATTTCATTTTTTTATATGTAAAGTTTTGGGTGGGTACTATTCAATTCAACATACTTCGTAAATATGTTTATATTAACATGAAAACTAGTACATAAAAATGTTTTTACTAAGCCTATAGAACACATGGCCAAATTTTTAGGAACACCAAGGTGAAAAATGTGTGTTAAAGTGTGGAATTAGCTTTAATTTATTTCCATTCGAAATCATTGGAGCTCGTATAAAATATACCCAACTAAATGACAAGTCAATACGAGTTTGTTCACCTGTGTGGACAAATTAATTGGCTCATAATACGAGGACCATTAAAAATATCCGATACCTATAATTTGAAATGTATGTTAAAATTTTTATTTGAGATACATGATGTGCACTTTTAAAGTTGATTACAAATTGTATTGGTACACAACATATAATATAACTTAAATTTATAAAAGCCATAACACTCAGCCCTCTGTTCATTAATTCATCAATGTGAAAGGGGAATCTCTAAATTGACAAATGATAAGAGGGTTCAGATCACGCCCAGAGTTGAATCTGGGACACTTAGTTGAGTATGCATACATGCTACCAACTGAACTAAAGTTTCGTATCCTATGGTGTATGTGTTTAGTTGTAATATAGCCTTATTGAACTATTAAATAATATTACAATAAAATCTTGTTAGACCGAATTCTGGTAGTTCGAAATTCCAGATAATCTGAAAACAATTTTTGGGAAACGAGGGGCTAGGAGGGGGAGGAATACCAACTAAGTCAAATTAAAACTATTTTATTGATAACAAACTCAAAGTTGAATAAGCTTTATAGATAACTCATGAATAAAAAATCTCTAAATATTTACATGTTTGTACTCAACATAATGTGAGTTCTATTGACTAAAAAAACTACAAAACTGAAAAAAAAAGTCTGTATTTAAAGCTGTAGTATATGTTGCGTGTCATGTTATATTTATGTAGATTTTACCAAACTCATTCAACACGAATTTAAAATGTATGATTTTTTTTAGCACAGGCTTTATCTACCTGTCCAGTCTATACCCATATTTACTAATTAAGCTTGTCTGTTAGTGATGAGAAAAGCTAGATATAAAGAAAATGTACTTGTATTTATGTGTAGATATAGTGGGAAATCACTTAGGAAAGCCACCCTCAATATACCCAACCAACCAATATTCGTCCCTCAATCTTCCTGTCATCGAAAGTTTAGTATATTACAAGAGTGACGCCTTAGTCCATACTAACACCAATGCAGGTCTAAGGTAAATACTCTTGTCTCCCCGTAGACCCAGCCGTATTTTCCCGCTTAGTCCTAATTTTCGCTAATCTGAACAAGCATCGGTCCCAACCATTTCAGATGGATGAGTTTATACACTACTTTTCTTTTTGTATTATCCACACTCTCACCTCGCCTTGCCTCACCGCCTCACCTTCTTTCACCTCATCTCACCACCTCGCCTTCTCTAGCCTCGCCTCACCACCTCGCCTTCTCTAGCCTCGCCTCACCACGTCGCCTTATCTCACCTCGGCTCACCACCTCACCTTCTCTAGCGTCGCCTCACCACCTCTTCTTCTCTAGCCTCGCCTCACCACGTCGCCTTATCTCACCTCGCCTCACCACCTCTTCTTCTCTAGCCTCGCCTCACCACGTCGCCTTATCTCACCTCGCCTCACCACCTCTTCTTCTCTAGCCTCGCCTCACCACGTCGCCTTATCTCACCTCGCCTCACCACCTCTTCTTCTCTAGCCTCGCCTCACCACGTCGCCTTATCTCACCTCGCCTCACCACCTCTTCTTCTCTAGCCTCGCCTCACCACGTCGCCTTATCTCACCTCGCCTCACCACCTCTTCTTCTCTAGCCTCGCCTCACCACGTCGCCTTATCTCACCTCGCCTCACCACCTCTTCTTCTCTAGCCTCGCCTCACCACGTCGCCTTATCTCACCTCGCCTCACCACCTCTTCTTCTCTAGCCTCGCCTCACCACGTCGCCTTATCTCACCTCGCCTCACCACCTCTTCTTCTCTAGCCTCGCCTCACCACGTCGCCTTATCTCACCTCGCCTCACCACCTCTTCTTCTCTAGCCTCGCCTCACCACGTCGCCTTATCTCACCTCGCCTCACCACCTCTTCTTCTCTAGCCTCGCCTCACCACGTCGCCTTATCTCACCTCGCCTCACCACCTCTTCTTCTCTAGCCTCGCCTCACCACGTCGCCTTATCTCACCTCGCCTCACCACCTCTTCTTCTCTAGCCTCGCCTCACCACGTCGCCTTATCTCACCTCGCCTCACCACCTCTTCTTCTCTAGCCTCGCCTCACCACGTCGCCTTATCTCACCTCGCCTCACCACCTCTTCTTCTCTAGCCTCGCCTCACCACGTCGCCTTATCTCACCTCGCCTCACCACCTCTTCTTCTCTAGCCTCGCCTCACCACGTCGCCTTATCTCACCTCGCCTCACCACCTCTTCTTCTCTAGCCTCGCCTCACCACGTCGCCTTATCTCACCTCGCCTCACCACCTCTTCTTCTCTAGCCTCGCCTCACCACGTCGCCTTATCTCACCTCGCCTCACCACCTCTTCTTCTCTAGCCTCGCCTCACCACGTCGCCTTATCTCACCTCGCCTCACCACCTCTTCTTCTCTAGCCTCGCCTCACCACGTCGCCTTATCTCACCTCGCCTCACCACCTCTTCTTCTCTAGCCTCGCCTCACCACGTCGCCTTATCTCACCTCGCCTCACCACCTCTTCTTCTCTAGCCTCGCCTCACCACGTCGCCTTATCTCACCTCGCCTCACCACCTCTTCTTCTCTAGCCTCGCCTCACCACGTCGCCTTATCTCACCTCGCCTCACCACCTCTTCTTCTCTAGCCTCGCCTCACCACGTCGCCTTATCTCACCTCGCCTCACCACCTCTTCTTCTCTAGCCTCGCCTCACCACGTCGCCTTATCTCACCTCGCCTCACCACCTCTTCTTCTCTAGCCTCGCCTCACCACGTCGCCTTATCTCACCTCGCCTCACCACCTCTTCTTCTCTAGCCTCGCCTCACCACGTCGCCTTATCTCACCTCGCCTCACCACCTCTTCTTCTCTAGCCTCGCCTCACCACGTCGCCTTATCTCACCTCGCCTCACCACCTCTTCTTCTCTAGCCTCGCCTCACCNAATGTCTCAGAGAGAGTGTGGGCGAGAGATAAGAGTGGATCTCGTCCTCCCTCTCCTCGCACAGTCTCGCTGAATGTCTCAGAGAGAGTGAGTGGGCGAGATATAAGAGTGTGGAGAGTGGCTCTCGTCCTCCCTCTCCTCGCACAGTCTCGCTGAATGTCTCAGAAAGAGTGTGGGCGAGAAATAAGAGTGGATCTCGTTCTCCCTCTCCTCGCACAGTCTCGCTGAATGTCTCAAAGAGAGTGTGGGCGAGCTATAAGAGTGTGGAGAGTGCTTCGCGTCCTCCCTCTCCTCGCACAATCTCACTGAATGTCTCAGAGAGAGTGTGGTAGAGAGATAAGAGTGTGGAGAGTGGATCTCGTCCTCCCTCTCCTCGCACAGTCTCGCTGAATGTCTCAGAGAGAGTGTGGACGAGATATAAGAGTGGATCTCGTCCTCCCTCTCCTCGCACAGTCTCGCTGAATGTCTCAGAGAGAGTGTGGACGAGATATAAGAGTGTGGAGAGTGGATCTCGTCCTCCCTCTCCTCGCACAGTCTCACTGAATGTCTCAGAGAGAGTGTGGGCGAGATATAAGAGTGGATCTCGTCCTCCCTCTCCTCGCACAGTCTCGCTGAATGTCTCAGAGAGAGTGTGGGAGAGATATAAGAGTGTGGAGAGTGGCTCTCGTCCTCCCTCGACTCGCACAGTCTCGCTGAATGTCTCAGAGAGAGTGTGGGCGAGATATAAGAGTGTATCTCGTCCTCCCTCTCCTCGCACAGTCTCGCTGAATGTCTCAGAGAGAGTGTGGGCGAGATATAAGAGTGGATCTCGTCCTCCCTCTCCTCGCACAGTCTCGCTGAATGTCTCAGAGAGAGTGTGGGAGAGATATAAGAGTGTGGAGAGTGGCTCTCGTCCTCCCTCGACTCGCACAGTCTCGCTGAATGTCTCAGAGAGAGTGTGGGCGAGAGATAAGAGTGTTGAGAGTGGATCTCGTCCTCCCTCTCCTCGCACAGTCTCGCTGAATGTCTCAGAGAGAGTGTGGACGAGATATAAGAGTGTGGAGAGTGGATCTCGTCCTCCCTCTCCTCGCACAGTCATACTGAATGTCTTAGAGAGAGTGTGGACGAGGCATAACAGTTTAA
This sequence comes from Timema douglasi, assembly GCA_901482245.1. Taxonomy (NCBI): domain Eukaryota; kingdom Metazoa; phylum Arthropoda; class Insecta; order Phasmatodea; family Timematidae; genus Timema; species Timema douglasi. The sequence goes on from CABEEJ010003171.1 coordinate 31,854, forward strand.
AAAATTATAATTATAATGTTTAGAATTATATTATTTTAATTTTTTTCTAAATACTTCAAAATGTATATAACTTAACCTTAAAACTTGCTTCATTGATGTTTGAGTGATTTGCACCACCTCTAGAGCTATTTACGTTACAATAAAAGTACAACCAGGGGAAACTTCTGAACTCAAGATAAACCTATCCATCATAAAGTTGAATGTTGTCAAGAACAGTTGTTGGCTAGTTAACCAACTACATCATTAACATAAATCTTCCTTAACTTGTCCAGATTGACATATGGTGCCTGGAACAGATGTTGTCTTAAACAACTTTAATAAAAATAGCTACGAGTTTTTAAAATAATTTTTAGATGTTATTTACGTTTGAAATAACATAAAAAATTATTATTGAAAGCATTTATTTATTTAATTTAAACATGCTTGTAGTAACATAATATATCACCGAACCAGGTCTCGTTCAACTTTGTCTTGTATGGAGGTCTGATTACTAATTGGTCCTGATTAGAATTCCGGTTGAGTGTATAAAGGTTTTTACCTTAAATAATTACCACTTCTCCTTGTCAAAAATGTAGGTACACTCATATTTATTTATATAGTGGTTAATAAGATGTGGTGAAAGGTATATAAATATGATAAAATACAATTAATCTAGGTCTACATTCTGATATTGATTTATATATTCCAAAATTAGACCTACTCTACCAATTCCAAGCCAACACGACAGGAGGTTGAGTATTAAATATAATAATATATATTTTTCTCTATAAGATCATGAATTAAAAGCTACTCTCAAATTAAACCATCTCAATACACTAGGACTAGCTTTTGTGAATGCATGGTCTAGGGATCCAATCTCCCATTGGATTAAACTGCCGATGAAAAGGAGATTGGTTTTTGACTACCACTTGGGTGTTGTGAAGATAGTTTTCCCTAAACGGTTTTCAAATTTCCCTTCAGTGAAATGTGTGTAAACTTTCTCTAAATTCAAACTTCTTAATCCCCAACTCACTAGCGTAATCATTATATATGCGTATAGCCTGAACGTGTAGTAAGACGTGTTGTTAAATTTTAAAAAAATATCACCAGGAAAAGACCCAAACCCTTTACTTCCCAGGTCAGTGTCAAGAACGCTAGCTAGCACTAAGTAGGCGAACTGTAAATTGTACTTATACAGTGAAACCCCGGTATTCTGAAATTATGGATAGTCCAAACACACTTTTTCGAAAACGGGCAAGAAAATTAAGTCAAATAAAATAGATATTTATAGTTAACAGGCTAAAAGTTAAAAGATAATAATTTGTAATAAACCGAATATCTAGTAATAAATGCTTAATGTACACGTTGAGGTGACCTGGTGGTCTAGGGGTAAAGTGTCGGACTTCTGTGCTGGGGTCCGGGGCTCAATCCTCGATCCCGGCAAAGATTTATCTGATTACCAAACACCCTTACTTCACCTCTGACAAGACATCTTGTGAATGTGGGGAATGCCAGGCCTCCACCGTGGTTCAGACTCCACGTTAAACTGTAGGTCCTTCATTTCATCTCACAATCACCCTACCATACACATTAGCGTAAGTGCGTATAACCCGAACGGGTAGTAAGACGTGGTGCTAATAATAATAATAATAATAATAATAATAATAATAATAATAATAATAATAATAATAATAATAATTGGTGATATAAGTATAACAGAAGACTTAAGTTGAATGGTAAGGGATTATTTTTTCAGTTTTTATAGCAAAGAAGGAAACACTGAATCATTCCCTCTATTATAAGTAATGTAATTATATTTAAAAAAAAGTATAATTACGGTAAAATACATATTACTGTTAAATATGACTCCGTAGAACTTTATTATTCATGTAATCAAATCTAATCACCGTAAGGTATCTTTTAAACGATTAATCAAATTTTCAACTTGTGGTGGCATAAAGTGAAACGAGATAAGACACGCCATGTTGAGAACATTCACCCTTAGTGAAGCACGTCACCCTTAGAACTTTAATCACAGAAGAGACAATATAAAGGGGGGGAAATTAACAAACACAAAGATGGAGCCACTTTAAAAAAATGTTTTAATGGAGAACATTTATTTGCGTAGTTCTTCCATTGATAAAATATATTCAAGAGTAACTTAAGATCATAACGAAGATAAAATGTATTTCACCATTGCCCAGCTTGACTTATTTTTAATATCTAAAAATAGAATGACATATGTAAATTTAGAAAAATAAATTGTAGAGATTTTGACTTTTACTAGTTTAAAAGTAAATCCCTAAGACTCATTGATGAAAGATTTATAGAAAAATTACCCACTTAAGTAGTATAAGTATGACAAGTCGTGTATTAATCACAACTTGTGAATGTTGGGAATGCCAGGCATCCGCCGTGGCTCGGATTCCATGTTAAACTGTAGGTCCTCCATTTCATCTCACAATCACCCTACCATTACACATTAGCGTAAGTGCGTATAACCCAAAACGGGTAGTAAGACGTGGTGCTAATAATAATAATAATAATAATAATAATAATAATAATAATAATAATAATAATAATAATAATAATTGGTGATATAAGTATAACAGAAGACTTAAGTTGAATGGTAAGGGATTATTTTTTCAGTTTTTATAGCAAAGAAGGAAACACTGAATCATTCCCTCTATTATAAGTAATGTAATTATATTTAAAAAAAAGTATAATTACGGTAAAATACATATTACTGTTAAATATGACTCCGTAGAACTTTATTATTCATGTAATCAAATCTAATCACCGTAAGGTATCTTTTAAACGATTAATCAAATTTTCAACTTGTGGTGGCATAAAGTGAAACGAGATAAGACACGCCATGTTGAGAACATTCACCCTTAGTGAAGCACGTCACCCTTAGAACTTTAATCACAGAAGAGACAATATAAAGGGGGGGAAATTAACAAACACAAAGATGGAGCCACTTTAAAAAAATGTTTTAATGGAGAACATTTATTTGCGTAGTTCTTCCATTGATAAAATATATTCAAGAGTAACTTAAGATCATAACGAAGATAAAATGTATTTCACCATTGCCCAGCTTGACTTATTTTTAATATCTAAAAATAGAATGACATATGTAAATTTAGAAAAATAAATTGTAGAGATTTTGACTTTTACTAGTTTAAAAGTAAATCCCTAAGACTCATTGATGAAAGATTTATAGAAAAATTACCCACTTAAGTAGTATAAGTATGACAAGTCGTGTATTAATCACAACTTGTGAATGTTGGGAATGCCAGGCATCCGCCGTGGCTCGGATTCCATGTTAAACTGTAGGTCCTCCATTTCATCTCACAATCACCCTACCATTACACATTAGCGTAAGTGCGTATAACCCAAACGGGTAGTAAGAAGCGGTGCTAATAATAATAAGTGGTATAAGTAGGTACTCTTAGTTTTAGACTGGCCTTATGATGACTGAGGGATAACTGTTCGAATCACGGTCCGGTCTATTGAAGGTGTTTTTTCCTAAATGGTTTCCCATTCCATTTTCACGCAATTGCGGGTGGATTACTCTAAAATATTTCCCTTTTCATCCGTAATCCATTATAGTAATGATCATATATGCGTATTACCTGAAAATATAGTAAAACACGACAGTAAAAAAAAACACCATAAATATTTTTTTCTTTTAATAATATCTTTAAAGGTAAAATCATTTAAAACTAAATAAAAGTCTATGATTTTTGTTGAAATGCTAACAATGTTCTTAGTTACGGGGTTTAAAATAGTTAGACTAGTATTAAAATGGATTTCTAGAGACTGGAAGGTCAAGGTATAAATCTCGGCTGGTTAAGCTGAGAAGGTGGTGTGGTTTATATGGTAGGAGGGCAAACCACAGGATTTGTATTTGTGTTGGTTACCCTATCCTCTTTCAATGCTAATGGGTTGTACTCTATCTAAAAGACACTTTCGTCCTCTACCCTTTTAGGTGGGTATGTAGGAAACGTAAGTTAAGTTTGTGCAGTTTTTACAGCAGAACTTTTCTTCGCAAGAATAAATAAAAAATTGCTCCAGTATAAATATGAAGCTTAATTTTCTTCACGTGGTTATATAAACAATTTGTTGAATAAGGAAATTACTGTCATGAGCATAAAAGCTTTAGATGAGAAACTTTTTAAATGAAGCGAGAACGTTTTCATAAAATTTCAGGACACTCTTAAAAAATACATTCAAAAATGGTTGAGATAACCATGTGAAGAAAATTACCTTATGTTTCTACTGAAGTAATATATTATTTATTTCATCCAAAAAATTTGTTTGTTATAAGAACTGCAAAAAAAAAACACTAGCCTTAAATCGCGTTTCCTACATCCCTTCCTTAAATTAAGTCATTATTGGCCTTCATAAAACGTCAAGCAACATTTTATAACTAAAGGAAAGACTTATGGAAGACATTTACATTTGTTTGCAATTATTTAACACTTGTAATTTTCCACTTACACCTGCAGTTATATTTCCTAGCACGGTGAGAACATGATAGACTGTATAGCCATTAAGGGGGCTGCCTTATGGAGTACTGAGATTCTGTGACATGTCTTGAATACTCACGTTATTTATGAAGTGGTTCGTTATTTAAAAACTTATTTGACAAAAAAAGTATAATCTCCATAGGATTAGAAATATCACATTTTAAATTTTATCATTTTGAGAAAAAAAATTCATAAAAATTGTTTTTTTTTAGAACCACGTCTTACCACCCACTCACCTATGTACTAATTACGCTAATGGTTTTAAGGATAAGCAACGTTATATTTAGAGGAAAAGTACACACATTTAGAGTGGAGAGTGGAAAAATATTTGGTAAATACAGCCCTCAGTACACCCGACATAGATTCGAATCTCGAAATTGCAATCAATGGCAGTCTAGTTTACTGTGAGAGTAGCGCCTTAGCCCATGCGACCACCTAAGTGGGTACGAAAAATTTAAATTGGCTTATTTTAAATGACGTTTCAAATTATTATTATTATTATTATTATTATTAGCACCGCGTCTTACTACCCGTTCGGGTTATACGCACTTACGCTAATGTGTAATGGTAGGGTGATTGTGAGATGAAATGGAGGACCTACAGTTTAACGTGGAATCCGAACCACCGTGGAGGCCTGGCATTCCCCACATTCACAAGAATGTCTTGTCAGAGGTGAAGGAAGGGTTTGGTAATCAGATAATTCTTTGCCGGGACCGAGGATTGAACCCCAGCCGCCAGCATAGAAGTCTGACACCTTCCCCCTAGACCGCCAGGTCACCACGTTTCAAATTAAAAGGCCTCTCATCTCAAGGCAAGTTTTTGGAAACCAGGATCTAGCTTTCCTCAAACTCTTTTTTTTTTATCAGAGTAGCAACAGAACTTTAATGTTTTTATTTAGAAGCATGTATTGAATTTTGATAAAAGAATGCGGACTTCTTGATGCGTATCAAACGATATTGTGCTACACGTTATAGCTGCTATTGGTTTATTTATAATCATATAATATATATATATATTAAAAAAGGCACAAATTTATGATAGCTAGGGATATTTTTTATTGGTTTTTTAAAATTTTAGAACTGTCACTGTCCATAATCAAGGCCGTAGCCAGGGTGGTTTTGGGGGTTCAAATTGTATTAACAAAATATATATTTGCTTTATTGATGGTTAAAACAATATCAAAATCAAGATACAAGTACAAATTAGGGGGCTGTGTCACCATAAAAATCACTTCAAATAACTTCCAGAGGTGTTTAATATCTAGAATGTTTCCTATCTTTAGGCAGTTATGATTATATGTTGCCAAAATACAACTTCAAATAGCTTCTAGAGGTGTTGATTATCTATAGTTTTTCCTAGCCTTTCGCAGCTATGGTGTTATATTGAAAAAAAAAACACTTCAGGTATCTTATAGAGATGTTTAATAATTAGAATATTTCCCAGCTTTTGGTAATTAGAGGGTTATGTTGTCATAAATAACACTTCAGATAGCTTCTAGAACTGTTTATTACTTAGACTATTTTATAGTCTCTGGCAATTGGAGGATGTGTCCACCAACCCCCGCCCACTGAAATTGTTGGCTAGATACGGCCTTGTCCATAATAAATACCACGGTAAGACTTTATTTTCCTTAGTGAACAAATCAAGATTAAAATCTCTTCTGCACTGGTTTGCAAAAGTGATTTATCACCTTAGTTCCCCAATCACCTCTCCACTCTCGTACCTGTCCACTTTCTCTTAGAATATTATTTCATCATTCGTTACATTTATATTATGTTGTTAGTTACTTTTATGTGGAATGTAACAAATAAAATAAAAGTTTAAGACTGAGGATCTGTAACTCATACGGTTAGAAACTCCCTCCCATATGTGTAGCCTACCCCCCCGTCATATAAGCTCGCCTTATCCTTCAAATACGAATAATTCCTTGTTCACGGGTAGTCAAAACGTGCGTGTTACTATTGATCCCCGCCAGACTCGTATCATCATGCCCAAAACGTGGGGTTGATTGGTGATGGAGAGGGGTGGGGTGTAGAGGGGGCGAGGGAAAATCCCTATCAGTGATCCTTGCGAACGTTGCGCGAAAAACAAAACAAAAAAATAGCCCACCTACCCTACATGAACATTCGTCACCGCAACCAAACGTGATAACGGACCCGTATTTAGGTGAGTAAACACGAGAGGAAACAATGCCCTCTTCCTTCCTTACTCGTTGTTTCAATATAGAGGATGGGGGTGTTGGTCTCTCGATAAGAATATTGTACGTTTCATCGAGGTTTTTTTTTTTTAGGGAATATTCATGACCAGGGGTTGGAACTTCATTGGAAATTTCTTCTGGATGTTAGTATACAGCAGCCCCATGGTTTCTTTGGTGCTGACTGACACCTTTAAAAAGTTACCAGACCAAATTACGTATCCCTACGCCAAACCAAATTATCTGCATAAACACATGTTTAGCAGCTGACACTTTTGAGAGTCAAAATGTACGTATAGTATGATTTTGGTAGGAAGAACAGTAAAAGTTAATTACTAAAGTTACTAAAATAATTTTAATATAGTCATGCATCAAGTAATGTTATCTGTAGTTGCAACTTTTGATAGATATCATCAATACTTATAAAATAACATAAATAATAAAGTGATAAGTTATCACGGTTGGGCACTAATAAATATGATTGAATTTTCTCTACTGTTCTTTCAACCAAAATCAGAGTATATATATAAATTTTGACTGTCAGAAGTCAGCTGTGAGCTGTCAGTCATCACCAAAGAAGCCATGGGGCTACTGTAAATATATATTAGTAGATTATTACAGTGATGACATCAGTCTGTCGTGATAAATATCATTAAAAACTTCTTATTGATAATTAATATATAGAATGATGCCTTCATAGTTTAATGTTTACTTTTCAAACTCTATTAATTTTGAGCATTCGGTTTTTAGTTATTTTTTTCTTCACACCCCAATGTGAACATTTCGAAGCTACCCTTCTCCCAGCTTTCTATGTTTATCCCAAGAAGAAGATAGAAAAGCAGGTACAAACCAGACTATATATTTTTAAGCTAATATCATTGGTTTGTTTGATAAATACAAACTTTTGTCGTAATTCTTATAGTTGTGGCACAATACCACTTATTTACATCATTACTGTTCCCATCCTGTAGCCCGGGTCAGTTTTTTATTCAAGCCATATATGTTCCAGTACTGGCTGGCTGTACCGCTTCTTACTACCCGTTCGGTTTATGCGCACTTACGCTAATGTGTAATGGTAGGGTGATTGTGAGATGAAATGGAGGACCTACAGCTTAACGTGGAATCCGAACCACGGTGGAGGCCTGGCATTCCCCACATTCACAAGATGTCTTGTCAGAGGTGAAGGAAGGGTTTGGTAATCAGATAAATCTATGTCAGGACCGAGGATTGAACCCCGGCCGCCAGCACAGAAGTCTGACACCTTACCCCTTAACCGCCGGGTCACCCAAGCTCGCTTGGAAAATCGTGTTTCCGTTGTAAGAAGCTACAATCAATTTGGTCCACATTCCGGGCTCCTAGCCTTTGAAATGAATGTACATTTGTAAAACAAAAATATATTTGGACTTTTTCTATTAATTTCTTTTACCAAAAATGGTCTTATCACACCATATATATAAGATAACTTTATCAAACGATCATGAGATGTCTTTCCCTAATCCACATCTTACTATACATCCTTGGCTATATCACATATATTGTGAATGTGGGGAATGCCAGGCCTCCACCGTGGTCCGGATTACACGCTAAACTGTAGGTCCTCCATTTCATCTCACAATCACGCTACCATTACACATTAGCGTAAGTGCGTATAACCCGAACGGGTATTAAGACGCGCTGCTAATAATAATAATAATATATCACATATATATTATTATGGTGTTAATATGAAGAAGAGATTAATTCGATAAAATGTTATATTTAAAATACACTGTCATTCCACCCAACCAGGATTCTAACCTACCTCTATCGAAAAACCAAAAAATATTAGACAGACTCCTTTGTTCCGCAAGCCCACCGCTGTGGGTAGCATTGACAAAAGTTTAATAAATATTTATTTAAGCTGTGCTATTAGCACCTTGTCTTACTAACCGCTTGGGCTATACGCATAGAAAATAATTACTCTAATGTGTTTATGGATTAAGAAGGTCATAAATAGAGTAAGTGTAACCGCATTTGGGTGGAGGGAGAGTGAAAGAATACTTTGGGGAAACCACCATCAGTAAATCTGGCTGAGATTCGAACTTTGATCTCCCAGTCATCGGCAGTCTAATCTACTGCGAGAGTACCACGTTAGACCATGAGGCCACCGAAGCTGGTTATCTTAAATTTATCAAAAGTTGACATTAATTAAAAGTAACAGTTGTAGAATATCTTGTATGGGTTTAGTTGAGATGAATGTAATTTAGCTACCTTTCGAATTTTTTTTATACAAAAAGCGTCTAACTGGACAGTTAAAAAAGTTAATAGAACCACTCTCACATATCCATACGCCAAGTCAAGTAATCCACAGAGTTCACTATCGAGAGATATTACGAATATTTTAAAAATATTACTAACATTATATTAAAATTGTGTCAATTTTGGCTGCAAAAAAGATGTAGTGTACTTTTATAAAATGTTTTTCCTGTCAAACAAATTTCACAAGTGATAGTAGATCACATTATTTACCTTCGCAGATAAACGGTGGAGGATTAATTGATCAAAATTTGGCCTTATTATTCCTATTCGCTTAGATAAGATAAAAGAGGATTCCAATATCCCGGAATCATATAAATACAATAGGGCAAGTTTCTGTGTTTATGTGCGATAGTAGACGCTAGAGCTGTGAAGCAAGATAAGCTTTACGGTGCACCGTAGAGACTTTCTTTATCCTAAAATAGACATTTACTAAAAACTCGTAAGATTTGTGAAACAAAATATTAGGGCTATACATTGTTTTAGAAACATTACACCAAAGACCATGAATGAAATAATATACGCTGTTACTTACTTACTCTATGGCATCAGGAACTAGGAACGCTGTTACAGAAAAAGTGAAAAAAGGTAAAGATCTTTGTCCACCAAAGATCATAAGAAACAAATTAATTTTCAAAGACCTGAATTAAAAAGTAAGCCTATATCTATTCGCTTATACTTAAGAAATTATTGGTTTTATAAAAATATATTTCTATTAAAAGATATTTATCTTTAATAGGACTACAATTTTACAACGATAAGTTAACTCATATCTCAAATAGTTATGGAGAAATTATTAAAATTGGAAAATTACCCTTATGTAAATTACCCTCAAAGTCATTTTCATGAGAAATAAGAACTGCTATCTTGTTAAATAGGATAAACCGAGTCTAGATAAAGAAATGAAAAAAAATATTAGAGCTAGTTTCAAGAAAATAGATCTTTCTCTTTTTTACCTTCACTAAACCACCCTTAAATTTAGGGTTGGATATTTTTTTTTTCAAAAACTCCTTTAGGGTGACATTAAAATCCCAGATACTAGGTTTTAGCCCAATCGGTAAGATCATTTCAGATATAGTCCGAGGTAAAAACATACAGCGCTACGAAAACAACTTTTTTGGTTTCAGGGAATGAAGTTTTTATTATTTATAACTATACATAATTTTTTATACAAATAATCAAGTTATAGTAATTTACAAACAGATTTTAGTGTGTTTTTAAATAATAGTGATAATGATTTTGATCAAATTTGATATTGGTCCAAACGGGTAGTAAGATGTGGTGCTAAATATTATTATTATTGATATTGGTCTACTTACATGATTAATAGAAACCTATTTTCATTTATTTAAATTTATATAATTGTAGTTTACCTTTAACAAATTAAATAAAATTTGAAAATTTTATGAAATTGGCATTTATGGTCAAGTTCAAAACGGGTATAGCTCTTTATGCCTTAAACCACTTGGCCACTTATGATATTCAAAATCAAGAAACATAGAAAGTATATAGGGCCTACATTACAAAATACAAAGGGAAACCTCAATAATGCAACTTGTTCTTTATTTCAAATCTACAATTCGAGCATATTTATTTTAACGTTTATATTAATTTTGGGAATTATGCCTTATGCTTGATCACCAGTTTGGGTAAGTCTGACACCCTACACTGCTTTATCACCAGTTTGGGTAAGTCTTGACACCTTACACTGCTTGATAACCAATTTGGGTATGTCTGACAGCTTACACTGCTTGATCACAAGTTTGGATAGGTCTGACACCTTACACTGCTTGATCACTGGTCTAGGTAGCTTAAAAACCAAGAAAAATAAAACCTTCCACGCAAGGAAACTTTAGGTTGTGGATTTCAGACTTTTTTTTTTAAAATTACTCCTTAACCCACGTGATCAGATGTATGAATAGCACCAAAACAAAAACATAATACGTGAAAGCTTGACATGTTAAAAATAAGGAAACTTTATAATCTGCATACACGTAGAATTTTTCAATCCAACGATTCTTTCACCTTAGAATATATACTTCCGGCGTGGTTATTTCTAAAACCAAGAAAAATAGCAAAGGTCATTCTTCAAATAAACTTGAGTACTTAAGTAAATCTTAGGGTATATTCCCCTTCGGCGTATTTCATGTTACTTTTACACATGTTGTGATCTAAATGTCTTAAATCACGTGACCATACATTTGTGTCGTTTTTTAACCAATAAGAACAGAACTCTTACACTTTGCAATATTAGACTACTTTGTTAAACACCAGTCTCCAGCTTTGGCATGTTATTTAAAAAAATATTTCCCTATTATCAGCCTGACACGTTAAACATCGTGACCACCGAGAGTTGTAGTAATTTGTGTTTTACCCGTACAGCTTGCGGCTAGTCAGAGATAAAATTAAAAATAAGGTTGAAATATAGGTTTTAAAATTTGGCACCTATGCCAACTATTTATTTATTCATAAAATATAAGCCCACATCGCAGGAATTATGGATTAAGCTCTAAGCTCGTCTAGTCTGGTCGGTCGATAACAGGGAGGACCACATTCAAATCTAGGTAGTTATTTTCCCTAACTGGTTAATTACGCTTACTCCATCCGAATGTGGGTACACTTTCTCTGAATTATACTTCCCTTATCATTAAATCTACCTGCTTCGGTGGCCACATGGTCAAAGGCATCACTCTCGTTTTAGACTAGACTGCCGATGACTGGAAGATTGGAGCCCGAATCCTCGTCGGGAGTCTTGAGGGTGTTTTTACTCAAAGATTTTCGCCCCTCCCTCCGCACAAATGAGTGTACAATTTCTTTAATCTCAACATTTCTCATCCCTAGCTCATTAGCTCAATGGCCTAATTAGTACATATGCGTTTAACCTAAACAGGTAGTAAGACGTGGTGATTAAAATAAAAGCACAAACTTTAAAGTGTAAATATGCAAATATTCCAAATGTGTTGTAACATACAGATTGCCAGTGTGTGGAAAAAAATGTTGATTCTTTATTCCTACAATTGGATAAAAATCATAAGAAAGAATTCTAAAAAAATAATTAAATACCATATATCTTCTAATTGAAAACAATGATTTAGAGAGGAATATCAATTTTTAAATATTGCACTGGATCTTCGTTGTAAAATCCACATTGTTTATGTAAACAATTTTAAGAAGGACTTCTATCAAACTTTCAAAATGTTTCACCAAGTCTCGCTCTGTTTGCGTTTAATAAATTAACGGACAGGAGTTGATGTAAGCTACGACGTCTGATTCTTCCTTAGAACTTTAGTTATTCTCACTGAGTCAATCCCTGTAGAAAACACAAGAAGCCCCTCCTCCCTTCTTCTCATAAAAAACACTTCTCCCCTCACCCTTCCTCAAGCACTCGTCTTATCCCCCCCCCCTCACACCCTTATTCCCTTCTTTTTCATACAGTTCAAAGAGATCTCCATACATAAGATAACGAAGGCAGCCAAATTACTTCCCAAAACCCTTTTGTGTCGCGTCATATAGCTCCATTGTTCACGGCACAAGCTCAGGGTAAAGTCTTACAAATGTTGGATTTCCTTGATGCATCATACTCCTGAACGAATACTCAATTAGCAGACTTTAAGAGCTGGCATTTTGTTTGCACAACCCCTTTTTTTTTTACAATAAAGGGTATGAGGGAGACTAGATCTCTATAAGGGTCTAAGAAGAATAAGTTGTTTTTTTAATTTGTGAAAAGAGGAACAAATATTTATTTTTCTAAGAAGTTGTTTCTTTTTAATGAACACAGAAAAAATTTGTGTTGGAATATTTTAAAATGAAATATATATCGATTTTATTTTTTACCGTAAAGACGAAGTAGTAAATAATAATAATAATAATATTTAGCACCACGTCTTACTACCCGTTCGGGTTATACGCTTTAAGTACTAATTACGCTAATGGATTAAGGAATTGGGAAGGTTGAATTAGAGGAAGTGAACCCGCATTTGCGTGAGGGGAGAGTGTAAAACCATTTAGGAACCCCCCCAGTTCACCCGACCAAGATTAGAACCTCGATCTCCCCGTCCTCAGCGGTTGAGCTCAACACGGCAAGCGCGTTAGCCAGCTACGCCACCGAGGCGGGTGAAGTAGTAAAAGTTTTGAGTTCTTTAAATGATTCGTTCAATATAAAGTTATTAACGGCTTATTATAAGAGATGGGGATTTGTAAGGTAACTTTATAGAATTGCATCCACATTAGCGTGGAAATAGAATGGGAAACTCACAGGTATCAATGTTTGAATAAAGCAAGCCCTTATTCAACCGTGTGATAAATATTAAACCTTGAGAACTCCCTGACACCGGAGATCTTAATGTGGAAAGGTTTTTTTTGTTTTGTTTTTTTACCTATCTTAGTGATATTTTCATCAACCTAGAATTTAATATTTAATTTAGTAAATATTGCCAATTACTCAAGGTATTAAAACGACTAAAAAAAACTGCAATTGGCGATTTATATAAATATAGAGTAAATAGTTCAGTGTGTAAATCAATTCCATCACTTTTTAGTTTTTGTGTTATTTTTTATTTGGATAAAAAATTATGTTTGTGAAATTATTGGCTTATACTTAAAAAGTAAACTTGGTTGGTAAACTTTAGCAATACTTTCATATTTACACGGACAGTGTTACTATATTTATTGAAGTTTTTTAACTCTAAAACGTTGCTAAACCCGTCAGTTTATTTTTATAAAGTAACATAAATACTGTAAAATGTATTAAAAATGTACCCGCCTCGGTGGCGTAGTTGGCTAACGCGCTAGTCGTGTTGAGCTCAACTGCTGAGGACGGGGAGATCTAGGTTCGAATCTCGGTCGGGTGAACTGGGGGAGGTTTTTCCTAAATGGTTTTCCACTCTCCCTCCACGCCAATGCTGGTTCCCTTCCTCTAATTCAACCTTCCCAATTCCTAATCCATTAGAGTAATTAGTACTTAAAGCGTATAACCCGACCGGGTAGTAAGACGTGGTGCTAAATTATATTATTATTAAATTTACTAAATATTGCAATTATAATTTGATACTGGTGATTAAAATGATATGTAAACTAGACAAAATTAATGGTCAAGGCACTAAAAGAATAGAAATAGTTATATTTTGGGATTTATTTATGTATTTAGTAATAGTTGTGTAAACATTATTTTTGATTTTTTAACTGATACTTTTTGTACACATAAATATGGGATATATAAAATATTTGTTACTACATTTTATTTATTCTAAGTTCAGTAAAAATGTACAATATTTTATTTATTTTTGGACAATTTTTCATTTGAAAGTGATTTTTGCTGAATCGGACACCACTGTCGCAATTTATAAAAACAATCTAGTATAATATCTATATTCTATTTTTAAAAGAAATCACCATAATTCAGGAATAGTGTGGTTTTAAGATACAAAAATATATAAAAGATTTATTCAGTATTGTTTTAAGTTTAATACTTTTTTTTTGCAGAGCTAAATGCTAAGAAAATAAATGGTACGGTGCACTGTATATACTTTTCTCTCTTTAATCTTAATGTAGAAATATTTATTTAAAAATAGTAAAATTTGTGAAACAATATAATATACAGGGACTATTGTAAAAACACTCCACCAAAGAGCATAAATTAAATAATGATATACATTCTTACAAAATATAGAAAATAGAGGAACATCTCTCTCTACCAAAGAACCCAACAACCAATTACACATATTTCTAAATATGCCCCAAAACAAGTAGATATTTGCTTGTAGCTCAAAAACTATTGGTATTATTAAAATATATTTCAGATTAAAATCCTTTTATTTTAACAGTTTTAAACTTTATAATAATACATTATTTTGTGTCTCAAATAGTTGCAGATTTATGATCGATATGGGAAACTTCTGCTTATTTAATGTGCCCCTAAATTAATTTACATTAGAAAATAAGAATTGCCATTTTTTCTGTAATAATGAACAATGCATAGGAACATAATTTAATAAAAATCGTTAAAATGGATATTGATAAAATTGATTTAATCCCTTTTGCTTTTCAGCAAACTACCCTTAATTATAGGGTTAGTTATCTAATTCCATAAACTCCCCAGGCCAACCTTATGAAAAAATTAGATACAAAGTTTTAACCCGAAAGGTAAAATAGTTTCTGCTTTAGTCGACAGACAAAAGACATACAGACGACAATGCAAAAACACAATCTTCGATTTCAAGGGTTCATGCAACGTCAACATTTATCAAAATCTAGATTTCAATTTTTTGTTCACGATCAGTGTACTTATCTCTTCAAGTGGTCAAGTAGTTTTAGTCGAATTGATAAATCATTTGATTTATTTGTGGCTAGTTATATTTTAGAAGATGAATAATTTAATATCTTAATAAATTGTGTTTTTATAGAAAATCAAGTGTATGAGGGATGCTTGTTGGGACGCAGTTGGTGTCCAAATGGACAATGTGAATGTGAGAGTGCAGTTATATGCAGATGATACCGTATTAATGGTTGAGAGTGAACGTGACTTGCAGAATGTATTCATTTGTTGAATGTGACGACATGCAAACTGGATCTTCGTGTAATGTCTCCAAAACTAAGCTGATAGTTTAGGATGAAGAGGGATCACGAAATGACTGTCAGTATACTCTAAATGGAAAAGTGTTAAAACAAGTGTATAATTATGTATATCTGGGCAGAACGTTCTGTAAAATTGGAAGGATATACTGTTTAATTAAATTGATAGATGGGTGAATGCATCTCTTAGAGTAGTTGTATGAATGTGGACTATTGCTAAGATTAAAGTAGTATCGAAAGAACCAAATTGGCATTATATAAACGTATGATGATGCCAACATTAATTTAAGGATGTTAAGTTTGGGTTTGTCAAGAGAAACACTAGATCAAGGCGAATGTGATAGTAATGATATATTTATGAAATGAATGTGGAAAAGCTCGTACGGACATAGTCAGTAATGAATGGCTCCTGAAGTAGTGCGGTTTGAAGAGGAATCCAATTGTTCAATGTGAAATAACCGTCTTACGTTGGTTTTGTAAATGTGGAGCGGATGAGAGTGGACCCCATGATTAATCAAATATATGAAAGTAGATTATGTGGGCCCAAAAGAAGGGATAGGTCGTTTAAGGCGTAGCCAAATGTTGTAGACGAATATGTGAAAAAGAGAAACATTAAGAGTCTTAAGAATAAAAGAGCGTGTATGACTCAGTCCCTGGATGTTGTTGAAGCGAAGGGCGTATGCAAGGATATGGAAATGTAGCTAAAGTTAGTGAAGATGGATAAAGTACAGTGTTATTTTTTGAGTTGTATTCACAGTTTCTTGCCTACTTCGAAAGTGAACGATGTTATTACGTGTGTATTTATGTGTGTGTGAATGTATGTATGGATGTAAATATGGCTGTATGTATGTATGTATGTATGCGTGTGCGCATGTATGTATGCATGTATCTTTGTGTATGTATATATATGTATGCGTGTGTGCATGTATGCATGTATCTGTGTGTGTATGTATGTTAATATGTATGTATGTATATGCATGTATATACGTGTGCATGAATGATACATTATTTAGAGCACATTATGTATGAGCACTAGAACTCTCTCCCTCCATTAAAAATTTTTTAAGTAAAACATGTTATAGCTATGTCATGTTCTTATAACTACTACAATATTAACATTTCTCTTTGTTCTTAAAATACATGATGAAATGGTAATAAGGAAGCAAATACACAATGCTTGTAGAATTCAATGTGAAATATTATTTAGGATAAATATAAAAAAGATTTTATAAAGTGATAAAGAACTTTAATGTTTAATAAAGAGGCTAATTGAAATGGAAATTGTCAATTTAACATTACTTAACAGTTATATTAAACAACCAATGTTGAATATAAATTATTATGTAGAAAGACACATTAAATAGAATAAGTTTAAAAAAGTCATTGAACAACATATAAATTAACAAACATTAAAAAACTTTAAAAAACACATTAAAATGTGAGTCATTAAACAAGTGAACATATATTATATTACGATTATAGATTAACCAGGCTATATCAAAATAAGGTGTTCTGGTTGAAACTAGACGTCAACTCGAGTTGGAACAAATATAAAACAGACAGATTTTCAGAGAAGCTGCCATCTTAATACGTATAATAAAATCAAAGAACAATATGCATAAAGAGTTTGGTCCAAGTTCAATAATATCCACGCCATATTTGTTTGAAATTATTCGATGAATTTAACAGTTTTCGCTTGGCTAAGATATTGACAAAAAAAACTACAAAAATTCAAATGGCCAAATTGTCAAGTTCGTTCAATAAAAAGTCACATCCGTCAGAACACTGATTAAACGGGGGGATCTTGTTCGTGTCCAGGCTGGATTGGTTGGAATTAATTTAACTCAATATTTAACACCTCCCCAAGTTTAGAAACACTTAAATTTAGCCAAATACAGACATAAATTATTTTTTTTCAAGCTAGGTACATTAGAAATATCTTCGTAAATCAACACAAACAAAATCAAGCAAACGTCCTCTTTATTTTCTAATCTGATTAGTTTTCAAAATGTAACACTATAAAATTATATCTTCTAACATATATAAAAAGAAGAGTAGACCAAGGTTAAGACACATCTCACCCGTCGAAACCTTTCCTACGCATTCGTGTCACGATTTTCTCTAAGATACCTTTGAACATCCTGAAAAACAGAACCTTGTGGATGTCCCAAATTCTAGAAATAGAAGTTACTTCAACTCTCCTTTTTCTTTCTCACTCTCTTTCTTCTTTATTCTCGTCAGATTTTTCTTCTCCGACTTTTATATGCTTCTCTTTCCCCTCACACCCCACACCACCCGACGACTTTAAATCTGTAGCGAATAAAATTTTCAACTGCAAACCAAAATAAAAATAGTCCCCAAATTCTATAGGTATTTTTACTACAAGCAAGAGAATGCAAAAATCTATGGAAGAAAACTTTTGTGGATCTTTTTTTTTTGTGGGGGGTAGTCTAAAAAGAGCAGACGTCGATCCTGATGTTACTATGTCCCAATGGACCATTGTATCTGAGAGACGACCAATGATGATGGTTTTGTCTCTCTCACTTTCTCTTCCTTTATTTTCTTTTCTTTCTCTTTCAAATAGGCTCGAAAGGGGCTTGAAGGGAAACCAATCCCGGACGTGAGGTGAAAGGTTGAGACCAGGGAATATTGATCCAAGTCAACTACCGCATGGATTTGTCGCGGATTTCCCTCTCAACGTACAAGTTAGTGGAAGAAGGGAGGGTGAAAGATAGGGACCTATTTCACCCTCACACCCTAGCCAGACAGAAAGTTGGTTGGATTAATTTACTTCCCCCTATTTACAAAGTATGATGTGTCCCTTTAATTTAAAAACTTTGAAAACATTATTTATAACCACTTCCATAAATTGTTCTAAAGAAAATTACAACATATTACTCGTTTTAGTTCAAACGACATTTTTTCATCGTTGGGAACGTATAATATTTAGGAGGTGAAGGTTCAAGTCCTGGTTTGGCTTAGTGAGTGAATTTTCTTCGATGGTTCCATTTTCTCTCTCCAAGTAAATAGAGGTATATTTAATTTGAATTCTACCACCTTAATGATTGACTATACAGACGCGTTCTTTCCCGTGAGAAAGAAAGGTATCTCTTGAATCACGCGGATATAGATATGTGCTAGTAGGCGTTGTCACACGCCACAGCTGATTGCGGGAATGTTTGTGAGACTCTTTCCTTTAGTTTCTTTTTTTAAGGTTGTGATAATCCACGCTATGCCACGTGTTTTTGCCTGAGCTATGTTTACTCTGTAAATATTCAAGTTTATATGGTATTTATTAGTGTTTAGTTGTATGAACCATGAATGACATTCGTCATTCTAACAAAGAGTTTTCAACCGAGTATGTCGCAACCGTCATTGTGGAAAGTGAAGTATAAAAAGTATGTGAATAGAAATCTAAAAAAAACACGGATAAGACACAGTGGTAGAATATTAATGCAAAGTATACCCAAAATCCGATAGAGATATTGTTGAAAAAAATTACAGTCGATGAGAAACTCTCTCCTAAAAATGCTTAAAGATTTAACAATGCTTTTCTCTTTCAGCTAGCCACGTCTTTAGCCCAAAACGTCGTAGTTTTCGGTTGTTGTTAACAGCAAAAATTCCAACAACACAGGTAACAATGCATACATATTTTTTTATCTTTCTGCCACCCTTTATCCTTGTTAATTTACCTCCTGCACACGCCACTAAAAATTCCATAGGATAACAGAGTCGTATTTTAAGTTTATACATGACGCCATGACATTACATATTACAATATAGATGACAGTTTTTGTCCATATACACACAGTCTTTCCCTTGGTAACAAAACGTTACGTTCAATCACGCACGATTACTCGTGGCGACTTCTTGTTGTTTGTGAGCGAGGAAGGTTTTATCTACGCGCCGTACCAACGTTCCATTCTTTCTCGCGTGAAAGAACGTATGTGTATGGCCGATTATTCACTACACAATTAATATAAATTTGCAGATAGCTGAGACGAACAGTAAGACGTGTAGCATAAGATAAAAAATAATAATTTAAGAGTCTTATAAATTATCAGCTAAGTTAGCAACTAGATACTAAGAATCAAATATGACGGTTATAAATGTCACTTAAAACTCTTTATTTTATTGATAAGTCAGTTAATGTAATATACAGATGTCACATTTGATATATAGTTTCAATACCCATAAAATACCACTGTTAATTTAGTAGAAAGCTATCTTATTTGATCAAATAATATTTTTTTGTGTTTTATGGGCCTTCCTACTCAATCCTACTGTGGATTCATTCCGCTACAATCGGTAGAAGTTATGTTTTCTGATTGGTCCCCTCTCAGTACGGTAATAGCATGGTGAGATGGAAAATGTAAAAAAAAAAATGGTTATACCTTTAAGGGGACAATAAATCATATGTCTATATGAATAAAAAAAACATAAAAACAAAATATACATTTCAAAGTAAATTATTAAATTGGGTAAAACAAGTATTTAGGGAATTACTATACACCATAGCTTTTGGATTAGTACACCAATGTTATTACTACTTAGATATCCACACTCCGTCATCTCGTGCCCAGTGTCATTCTTAACCATATATATATATATATATTGTATATAATTATAAATGATATTTATATGCAGCTATAGCTGTATTTAATAATTTAATAGTTAGCTATTTAAATCCATAGCTATATGTGCATTCGTAAAGTTCTCAGTGTACTGTTGTCAATATCAACATTCCCGAGTCAAATATGATTGAGTGATCTGATAGCTCACGTTCTTTATTAATAATAATAATAATTATTATTATTATTATTACTAGCACCACGTCTTACTATCCGTTCGTCTTATACGCACTCACGCTGATGTGTAATGGTAATGTGATTGTGAGATGAAATGGAGGACCTACAGTTTAACGTGGTGTCTAAGTGCCCAAGAAACAACCCAAACATAACCTAACAACTAATGTTCTTGTATCACTTACCAGCATCGTAAATGTATGTGGTGATTGACGATACCTTGATTTGCGAATATCTTCATTGACGGTTGGGCGAGGAAGATATAAAAAAAAACTTTAATTTTTAAAGCTTTAATCATTTATTTAATTTATTTTTACAATATCTAGGTTGGTGATTCAAGGTCTGTAAGCTTTATTTCTACTGTTCCTTTAAAGAAAAATTAAGTTTTTTTATGAATACTGGTATTTGAATTGTTCCTTTTAACGGCATACGAATTTAAACTGTTTTACACACTTATAAGTAGCTATTTCTGATAGTCTTAAAAATGTTGGCATCCCAATTTTTTTTCTCTAAATTACCCTTTGAAATATCATAGTTCACGATTTATTTGTTCATCTGGAGTTGCTCCTCTACATATCGACAGAATATTAATTCTCTGCCTCACCTCTAAAGTTTATTCTAACTATATTTTCTCGGAGCCCTATTATTGAATTCTCCATTTTTATATTTGTATAGCTATATGAGTAAATCCCTTTGCCTCCATGCCTAATTTCCGCTTTCCATCCCATCCATCCAATTTTTTTTTTCTTCCGAAAACAATGCTACAATCTCCGTTCCCCCTTTATTTGGTAAATTTCTCAAAACTCCTTCTTATCAGTTGCCTACGACCTTAAAGGAGTCCCCTGACGAATTTAAAGCTTCTATATCACGAGACTAAGGAGATACAGTGATGAGTTAGTCGGTTAGTGAATCAGAGCTTTCATCTTTGTGTATTATCATTTAGGGTACACATATTTACTTTTTATTGATCTTTTTGTGGTATAATATATAAACAAATAAAGTTAATAAACATTTAAATAGAGCTTTATTGAAATGTTTTTAAATATTATATTTATATATGAATCTTGCAAAAATTATCATATTTTCATATAATTTAGTTTAGGTCAAAAAAGGTACTACAATATCTAGTTTGTTTTTATAGATTCTAAAATAAATTATTTCCGTTTGAAATCCATTGATTTGGTTTTAATTTGATATAGTGTTGATGTCACTTGTAAATTAGTTGTTTTATTTAGGATTGGTCAATAAATAGGATAGTAGAATGTAGTGGGATTAGGGGGTATGATAATTAACAGTTTTATACACCTATGTCCCATGAAAATTAGATTAACTATTCGTTTCCATGTTTACATTGTGGTCATTAAACACCTGCGTCGTATTCACGGATGCATGCTGCCTCACTAATTACTGCTTTGTTGTTAAGGGAGGTTATCTGAAATCCTTCAAAAATAACTTCAATTTTTTTTAAATTCATGCAAGAGAAAGGACAATTAATTCACACAGGAAAAAAATATTTTTTAGCAATCAAATGCAATTATTTATCTGCTAAGTAAATGTTGAATAAGTTTAGGTCAGCTTATAAAATACAAGTTTTATTGAAGTACTCAATACAACGTTTTCATTATTTAACCAATTTTCATCTCCTCAAACCCCCCGCAGGGTAGAACTGGTTTTGTTTATGTGTTTTATTATTTTATCCAAGGCCACCACGGTGCGGCTAACCGTATACTTCAAAGCTCGTGAAGCCGCTCTTTCATCTTAACTTCGTCCAAGTTTAAAGAGAAGAACGATGGTGTGCGGGGGGGGGGAGGGGTTAGGGGAGTTTACCCCTATAACACACATAACAACTATAACGTCCCCACAAAACCGGAGCAATTTACGAAATGGGTTTAAAACTGCTTTCCATATACACAGTGCTATTTTTTTCTATTTTATTTTTTGTAACGACGGGGAGGTAAAAGGCGATGAGCGTGTATTATTTTCACAGCTATTTGCCTAAATGGCTTCCAGAACATCGGTTACGTACTTTGGTAATAGGCTTTTAGCTTGTACCCCCTACTCTCCCCCATGTCCCATCCTCCCTAGAGAGTTGGACGGGGTGGGGGGTGGGGTGAGAGGACAAGCAAACTAACTTGCCCACGGCTTGCTTGATACATTGGACCAACGGTCAGTGCTTGGAAGAAAGAGGAGTGGAAAGAAAAAGGAACCAATACAGTCCTATTTTTATATGAAGGGCCTGTCAAAAAATACGAACAAATATTTTCTTGTGATGAAAAATTGTTTTATGTTTTTATACTATGCATGTTATTGTATATGTATTGATAATAAATATCGAAATTGATAGCCATAGATTACATGATCTGAATTATGAATACTTGAAACTACAGGATGGGACCAAAACAATTAGACGATTAGTAACTTGAAAATAAACCCGTTAATTGAAAAGTAAACATTCACCAGCTAAATAAAGATAAACTATATACTACTATTTTCCACTTTTTGGTAAATAGTGTCACTCAGGTGGGCTCCATCGGACGTCAGACAAACCCACACACGTTGTATATCAGCATATATCATCTAATTGTTTCCACTCCACACTGTATGTATCTAGTAATTTTTCTGGGTATCTGATAACAGTTTTTTCAATGAAAATTGGAATATAGTGACTTTTACACTTTGTTAACATGTCTTCTTATCCATACGAGTTTCCGCATAAGGTAAAACAAAAAGAGGTAGGAATAAAATGGACATATGGGCGTGAAGGAAAGTATGAAATCCTTCAGGAAAATATAAGGTAGCAGAACACAATGATGAGATTTGAGTCCTGAAATTATTGTCTTCTAAAAACCAAAGTATTCCATTTGATGCCTGTGTCCACATGCCCACCGGTGAGTGATATGGTTTATTTTAAAGGTCCAGCGTGCTAAGTCAGTACCGTCTGTTATTGAACAATTTGGATTCCCCCCCGCAAGTTTAAATATAAATCAGAAGATAAATTGTGGATTTCTCCTTTCACAGCGATGAATTGGCACCGCAAAATCTGGGTGTTGTGTCTGATCTACAGTTAAGATAATATGTAAGTCGTTTGTTAATATAACTTTTTCTTGCTTAGAGCTGATCTGAATCACTAAAATTTTGTGCAGAGCCACTGTCAAAAGTATCTCATCCCAAAACTTGGTCCATGGTTGATATTTTTGCTTAGAAACTTAACCTTACCTTTGACTATGTACAATTGGTTGAGTCTCCAGTAATTGATGTAAATAAAACTTTTAAAAAATCACCTTATAAGCTAATAGTCCTAATATTGATTCACGTTAAAACTTTTTTCAAATAAGTTTGTGTTTTTCCTTCTTTTTTCATTATTTAAAAAAGGAATCGTTATTTGATATTACCGCGGCACGTGTACTATGCTGCTGCTAGAATCTAAGATCGCCTAGTTTTATTGGCTATTAGTTGAACCGCTGCACTTGATAGATATGCAGGTTGCCTTCTAGTTGCTGTTTACGGCGAACTTTCCAGATTTTACTTGTCATTTTTCCTTTCCGAGACGCTGATTTGTCAAACATAGGGAGCTATACAGTAGATCTGATGCCAAGCACACAAGGTAGATGCTTCCATACTTAAATCACTACATAGTTTGGTAATAGTTATATTTTACTGTGAGAAATACACAATAATGGTAACTACTAGCACGGAAACTTGTAAGTAATTTTTGTCTTGTAATGTTAAACTACGTACATACATACGCATGCGCAGAAGGGAAAAAAGTAAACTTATGTTAAAAAATTTAGTTGTGAATTTATTGTCTTTAGACAAAAATAAAACTAATCTTTTTTTTTTAATAAAATTTTAAATAATGCGCTTTATATATGTATTCATAGTTTTAAATAAAACTCCTAATTATTTCAAAATATATTGAAGCTTTTAATACCTAAGTATACAAATCATTGTTTGATAGAATAGTTTGTTTTTGTTGTTAAGTTTAATTCTCCCCAAAACAAGAATGAAGAAAATTACCTAGAATGATATTCGCATATTTTGTAGTAACTACTTCACTGGTTGTGTTATGATAGCTTATATCATTTTTCCAATTCAAGTTAAATATAGAATTAAATACAAAAACATCGCTCGTATTCATGCGGAATAAGTAGTAACTTCAAAAATCCATTCAGATACGGAGAAACATTTATGTATAGTATTGCTGGTGACGGCGAGATAGGGTTTGGAATCCTGGTAGTATTGAGTATCGAGTAATAATTTGGGTTCATTTTCTATACAATTCTACCATCCTAATCCCTATTTCACTAGTGTAGTAATAATTGTGTGCATTTAAAAGGAACGGTTACTAAGACGAAATATAAAAATTATAAGATGACTTATTGGAAGAGTTTAGAGGTATAACAGTACCTAATCTGGAGAGGGGAAGGACAATCTTAGGTATATTACTCAATCAGATAATGAGCCTTATCAATTCGGGTCAGAATTAATCCTTAGAACGTACACCTGATAAGCCACGCTGTAAAATTATTTATTTTAAAAGATTGGGATTTGTTATTTCCTATTACTCTTCATCCATGGCCGGGGATATCGTAAAGACCGTGCTAAAAGATGGAGAGAGGTAGTGGAAGAGAGACAAAGAGAGAGCAGGGTCGCTGAGCTGAGGTTAGGTCGGTGAACCAAAAGGAGAGCTTAGTGGGTGCGAAGGGTGCTACGTTGGCTAATATAGCAATAGGTCTAATAAATGTCGTTCTAAATGGGAAACTGGGGAAATGAACTGAAGTTGACTACTACATCCATCCGGATGGAAACTGTGTTTATCTCTTGTAAATATTTAAAAGTTATATATTGTGACTGCTTGCGATAGTTTTTTAAAAATATAGCACTAAATTAAGTAAAAACCTCTTAAAAAAATATAATTATTTTGTATTTTAAAACTGGATAAAGAAATGACTTGGCACTTCTTATACACAGACTTGGATCGAAAGTGTATTCATCTCTTTTAAATGAAAATAATAAATGTTAAAATTTAGTAATAAAATTTAAAAAATGTAACAGTTAATTAATTTATAAAGTATTTTATAAACTAAAATTATGTGTTTGTACATCAGAGTAGTGAACCGAAACGACACTACTTTACCTTGATTTTATTACGAATGTAAGCTTGAATCACCATTTAGAAAATTGTAATAATTATTATGACGGTCAACATTGTTAATATTTTATTTTATTATTAGTATTGTTTTATAGGTATTGATAATATGTTTCAAAAATTGATAGCCAATGTATAAACACGTGAAAGTACATCTAATAACCTTTTCAAAATGTAAGATATATTAATTATTTTTTTATAAAATAACAGACAAGAAATATTACATTTCATTAAGAAGCCTATCTTAAAATAAATTTATAGGCCTACATTTGAAAAATGTCATCTGGAATTAGCTCTTTGTCCAAATAGTTTAAAATTAATATACTGTACACCTATTGTGCTGAATGGCCTAACTTCCTCCGCCTAGTCCAAGCGTGTGGATATTTACTAAACGAACAGTGGCTAAAATCTATATATTCAGTAAATATCCTATAAAGAACCTTATGGAATCAAAATAGGGTAGATGAAAATCTATCCATCTAGCCACTAGGACACGACCAATGCCATCCAATTATCTGACATTTAAACTAAGGATATTAAAGAGAATCAGCTTTATTTCCTTCCTATTTTTTTCAGACTTGATGTAAGTAAAATCAGTTTTAATACAATTGATATATTTTACTATTATACCCACTTCAGTGAACACATGGTATAAGACATAATTCTCGCAATGGATTGTACTTCCGATAGCGGAAATATCAAGGCTCAAATACTGGTAGGATTTACTGAAGAAGGTTTGCCACTATACCTCAACGCATATTCGGTTACATTTCCTCAAAATTCAACCTTCCTTATCCGTAACACATTAGAGTAGTTAATATGTATACAACCCGAACGGGTAGTAAGACGTGGTGCTGTATAATAAATAATAATACCATACTATTCAAGGTCATTAATAACTTAATTTAACGGGTAAGTTAACATTGGTGGACACGTGAACTAAACGTCAGGCACCCCTAGCCTGATTAGACGAGGACGGATAGGTCGGGTTTAATATTTATAACAGGTGTACCGAGGGTAATCTTCATTAATTTGTTTACCTCGCTCTCTCTATTTATGTAAATTATGGTACATTTCCTTTGAATTTTACTTTAATAATTAATACACTAATTATACTACTATAAAATCACATGGCTGACTCCCTGACATTAATGTTTACCATTTTCCAGATGAGCTAGAAGCTTTACATTTGGCAAACTTATGACATGTAGCCTGTAACCGATGGGAAAATTCCGAAAAGTTAAAAAATCTAATTTTTAACCCCCGAAAAAGATTAAAAATGGCGGAGCAACTTTAAAGTCGGTGAGGACATTTCTTTGAAGGTCTTTTGTAGCTAAACGATAAGACCTACAAAAAAATTATTATTATTAGCACCGCGTCTTACTACCCGTTCGGGTTATACATACTTACGCTATTGTGTAATGGTAGGGTGATTGTGAGATGAAATGGAGGACCTACAGTTTAACGTGGAATCCGAACCACGGTGGAGGCCTGGTATTCCTCACATTCACAAGATGTCTTGTCAGAGGTGAAGGAAGGGTTTGGTAATCTGATAAATCTTTGCCGGGACCGAGGATTGAACCCCGGCCGCCAGCATAGAAGTCTGACGCCTTACCCCTAGACCGCCAGGTCACCACCTACAAAAAAAACTGTTCTGAAATTACATTAGTCTACATCCACTTGCAAAGAAAACCAACCGGGGGTTTGGGGGCGGAGCCCCCAACGAGCAAAGTGAGCAGTGTGTATAAAAGCGAGTATCCTGGAACCATAGTAAAATGTTTTGTCAATTATATTAATTTAAGGGGCAAAAAACTGGAAGATAATTTTTATAGTAGGTACAGTGCATCCGTACTGGCGTTGATAACGCACTCAATCAATTGTTGGATACTTAACATCCTCATCACATGCCAACCACTTAATTTCATATTCTTTAGATTGAAAAATGTCTCCTGGACACGGGAATCTAACTCGGAACATTTGGCTAAGTAAGCCAAAACCCAAGGTCCCGGGCTATATTTTCGTGTCCGGGTATTATTTTTCAATTTAAAGAATATGATATATATATATGCCGCTATAACTTAATTATCAATTATCATGGCTTGGCTCTCCGATCACTTGAACATCTGTGTGGCTCACCTCTAATGAAATATTCCTTTCTTTTAATTTAAAAATCTGGCCCCTATACTTAACTGTACTTATAAGTTTAAAATCCGATACCTAATCTCAGTAGGTAGCGTGTCTGTCCCAGTTTCAGTTCCCGGCACGGCCCAACATATTTATCACCGGTTAAATGTGGATTTACCCTTTCACAGTGATGATTTAATGGATGAGAACTGGATGATGTGCCTGTCTTAGTCTTAAGTTAGATTATAAGGCATACGAAGCTATGAAAGGTCTAGTAAAGTGGTAGTGTAAAATATATGGCTTGAATACAAATCTACTCTTACCACAGGCCGGAAACAGTAATGAATGTAAAACTTATAAGTTAAAAGAGTAAAATCACTAGCTAAGTGTTCGACCTTCCTTCGCGATTTTAAAAACTTTTACTTTGAATCATATTTTTAAATCGTATATTTCGCATACATAATACACAAATTCCCCTCCCAATCCTATCCCTTTTTATTTCAAAACAGCAAACATGATATTTATCCTTATTTAAATAGACTATTTTGTGGAAATGGATCTTGTACGGTGGTCTAACCATTAAAAAGTAGATGCCATCATTCATTTTATGTCCAAGCTCACCCACTCCTTTACTCTTGTATCGAAGTCATGTCCTCTACTCCCTCTTCCATTTAACTCTCCTCCTCCCCCTAACAGTTTGGTGGAATAAAGTGTGGTCCAGATGGAAGGGAGGGGAAGAAAGGGTGAGAGGTTGGATCGGCCGGTAATCCTGGGTAGATTTACCGGCGTCCCGGGTGTGATCTCACATGTCCCGGCATTACTCATATACAGAAACAAAACCCTGCCTGGCTTGAGCCCTACTGTGTGTGTGTGTGTGTGTGTGTGTGTATGTGTGTGAGAGTGTGTGTGTGTGCGTGCGCGCGTGTATGTGTAACGCCACTGGATGCGGCGTTCCTCTTGACAGTGAACAAACGACTGGAAATGCAAAGTTTAAAGTTTTGGTAATAGTGTTCATAAATTTTGGCTATTTGTTTTGTTTTTTTAATTTCTCATCTAGAGAAAACTATGTTACGTCGAAGAATTAATAGGACTACAGATCATGACGGATCTTAATATTTCATGGCTGTACGCCCCCAAACTTTAATTGGTCTTGTCTCCACAAAAATCTGTCTCTCTCCATGTCTATCTATGCCTTTGTAAATCTTACTGTGACAAACGACCAAACATAATAATCATATATAAAAAATAGTTCAATTTTTAGTATTATTCTATACTGATTGTCAAAAATTAAATTGTATTCTTCTTTTCATTGTAAAAGTCATATTGTGTTAGTTCTTTTTTGTCTATTTTCTATCCACCTGTCCTGTACTTTCTTCTAAATACATATAACAAAATACCTAAAAAAACAAAAATAGGTTTTCCTTTAAGAGATATAATACACTTAAACATGGAAGCGTTCAATTAATTAGCATATTTTTAAAAAAAATCTATATATTAAGGTTTTTGAAATAAATATTTGTTGTATTGGAATAATTTAAGATAATTAAATGATATAGTCTTATTATTTTTTAACTGTCTTGAAAGAATTATTTAAATATCAAAGGAATAATTTACTGAATAAAAATACAAATGGCGTTTGGTAGTAGAGTGAAATAAGGCTTGGAGCAGAGATTATCAAAATATCAGTCTAATGATGATAGCTGACAATCTTTTTTTTAATCCATATCTGAATTGTGCCTCATAAGATTAAAAAAAGTTTTGTTCTAAGGAAAGTGCAAAGATGGTTATTATTTATCTACCACCGATTTTTAAATATCTCGTTCCTTATTACAATTGTATTATATCAGAAAGTATTTAGGTTTGTGTAATTCCATTTATTTTTCTAATCATAGCTCTAACGCCTATATAACAACTTAAATAGTCGAATCAAATTCTTTTATGAATCAATTTATTATTATTATTATTATTATTATTATTATTATTGAAAAATCATCATGCTCAAAATAAAATCTCATTTCTACATTAAATTAAAAGCTATTCAGATTCTTGCATCAACTAATATAATAGGATTATAACAATTTAATGAACCCTAAAATACACCTCTTATCTCTCCAAATTCTCTTCTCGCGTGGACTTCATTGTGATGATCTTTTTGTTTTTAATATTCCCAATAGCAAAATTTCTTTTAAATTTGCCCTTGATCATGTAGGTATTCATATCCCTTCTCAGACTTTTCATACTCCAACATTATTTTTTCGCAATACCTTTTACAAAGTGAGCCAGTTTTATTCGTAGCGCCAATTCTAGATTTGTCGATTTCAACTTTTATCACAAAAGAAAATATAAACTCAGAAAGTTATTTAAGGAACTTCCTTGTAACTAACTTATCCTGTAGAGGTTTTGACTCAATTATTTAAATTTACATTAATATGGTGTTTTTTTTGTTACTGATTTTTATATACTGGTGCTTTACTACTTTTTAGATATTTTGATTATTGTTATTTTTTATTATTATCGTTAATATCAATTTTTTTCGTAACTACTTATCAGTATATATCATTATTTAGCTATTATTGTTTATCTTAATTCCTCATGTAGTTAGATGTATTTATAAGGTACTTGTGTACTTTTCAGTTCTGGCCTGTTAAATTACTTTTTTTTTTGTCAGCATCAATCCTTACTTCAGACTATACTCCTATGTAATCTAAAGTGTTAGGGAATATTAAAATTTAATTAATATGAAGCGCACAAGCATTTGTGTGTAAGGAGAGTGAAAAACCTTATAGTAAAAAAAATCAGCACACCTGATCATAATCTAACTTCAAATAATCCTGTCATCGGCAGTCAGGTATATTTCAAGAGTGACCCCTTAAACCATGCAGCCACAGAAGTGGGTTCTGTAATGTGTCTTATTACTGTTGGCCAACACAATAATTAAAGAAATTGGCATTGATCAATTATTAATATTACGAGTGTGCAGGTCATGTTATAATATGTCAAACAAAGGTAACAGAAAATATAAGGTTAATTTTAAAGGAAATCATAACATGAAATACCTCCAGAGACTCTACAAATGAAACAGCCTTGTAGTATCTTCTAATGAGTTTAACGAATTCATCGCGTTTATTATTTTCTGTAGCCTCTAGTTTCTAGGGTTGTTCTCGAAATGCTTCCTCTCTAATGAGCCACTGATTCCTCTCCCCGTCCTCGCCCCCTCCCCGGCCCCTCTTTATCACGCAACACACCAACTACAGTTGCTTGTCGAATTTCATCGCATTGTGTTATCTTGGGTCTGTTCTTGAGACTCGGTTCCACCGCGCTGCTTTAGAATTCAAATTTAGTTGGTGACGTTGTTTTGTCCATGTCAGGACGTTTGGCGAAAATACTAAAGGAAAAAAGGATTTGTACGTGGATGGATTTCAAAATAAAAATTAAAAACAAATTCATAAGGAAAAGGGAGTCTTCTGATGAACTTAATTTATCATTTGGTTGAATGTGAAATTAAACTGGTGTGACATTACGCATAATAATGTTCTATTAATTAAGATATTGATGTAGATTATTAAAAATGTATGCTACCCAGTTGGAAGAAACGCGTACTAAGTCATAAGTTTCGTTTGGTTTGGTTTGACAGTTATCGGTAGGACAGAGCTCGAACTCCATCCGGTGCCAATCAAATAATGTTTTTAAATGTTTTTCCCACTGTCCTATGTCAATATTGTTGCAGTTCCTTAAATTATATATTTCTTATCCCTACGTTGGAGGTTTAAATATCCTAATAGCACAGATGGGTAGTAAGATTCAGTTAAAATTAAAAAATATATCATAAATAAAGAATTTAAATAAAATTAATGATTAAATAATATATATTTATCCTAAAAACTACATTGAATCTTCTTTATGCTATAATATGTTTATTTTATGTTTTTCTAACCGGAATCAGATATTTCATACCCTATAAGGAATACAAAAATATTAAACTATGGTAATTTAATTATGTATTCCGGGAAAAATATCTGTTCTTCTCACTCTTTTTAAAACTTGAAATTTATTATTTTATTTATTTATTTATTATTTAGCGCGTATAACCCGAATGGGTAGTAAGACGCGGTGCTAAATAATAAATAAATAATATAAATAAATAAATAATAAATATTATTTAGCACCACGTCTTACCACCCGTTTGGGTTATACGCTTTAAGTTCTAATTACTCTAATGGATTAGGAATTGGAAAGGTTGAATTAGAGGAAGTTAACCCGCATTTGCGTGGAGGGAGAGCGGAAAACCATTTAGGAAAAACCACCCCCAGTTCACCCGACCGAGATTCGAACCTCGATCTCCCCGTCCTCAGCAGTCGAGCTCAACGCGACTAGCGCGTTAGCCAACTACTCCACCGAGGCGGATTGAAATTTATCAAAAGTTTTAAGAGAAAAAAAACTCATCACTTGAATATTCTTAAAATTGTTAATCAACGTTAGTGAGATTTATTCTTTCTAGGGTACTTCTATGGTTTAATCAGATATAAATATATTTAAATTATTTGTTAAATGAATATATATATATTACTTAAAACATTAAAACATATACGGGCAAGCTAGAAACTTTCAATGCATATAAATTTCTAAAAATGAATTATATCCACGTTACAATTCCCATTATTTACGACAGAACGTTGCCATATTTATCTTTCCTGATTGGAACAGCTTCCTTTCCCAACTTGGCTTCCCGATGAAATCACTCTAGAAATTACAAAAAAGACCATTAATTACATTCTACACACATACACACACACATACAAAAAAAAAACATTGATGTGATGTTTTCAATCAGGGAATGATTTATATTTTTCAATCACATTTCCTGTACGCTACCTTGTGGTAACGTTACATCGCCCATAGCAATTTCTTTCTATTGCACCCATCGCGTGAGTAGACAAATAAATACTGAATATTATTTACCGGGTGGAGATAATGTATTTTAATTTAAACTACTAAAATAACTGCTTGCAACAGCAGGCATGCGCAAAGAGGCGGCTATCTAGTACCTTAGTTCTCCTAATCTCCCTTCATACCAATGCTAGTACATTTCCTCTAAATTTTACCTTCTTCATATTTACTCTATTTGTGTAGTAATGGAAATGTCCCAGACAGGTATTAGAACTCAAAACAGCTATGACTATTATATTAAGGATAAATAAAAGGAATCTAGCACATATATGCTAAATAAACATAGTAAAGAAGGCCACGTATTTTAAGGCGTCACTCGCGCAATAGACTAGACTGGTAATGACAGGGAATTGGGGGTCAAATCTCAGTCAGTTGTATTGAAGTTGGTTTTTCCTAAATGTTTTTCCACTATTCCTCAACACAAATGCGGGTACACTTAATATAAGTTCAACTTTCCTCATTCATAACTCAATAGCGCATTTAGTACATATGCATACAATCTGAACAGTTAGTAAGACGTTATTCTATATAAAAAAAATTAAGGACGATGAAGGTCTCTTTTTAAATCAAAATCGGAGTCAAATATTAGGTTTTGTTGTTTTCACATAACCCTAATTTGGATTTTTAATTAATCCATTAAGTTAATTTAGATGAAAATAAAAATATACAGAAATAAACAAAAAACATTCATTATTTTAAAGTGTTATATCTTAATTTATCTATTTTTAATTTACAGATGTAATTGAATCATTTGCCGGTGATAAAATAGTATTTAATTGTAGTTATAAAAATGGTTGTATGTTGAAAATATCATTTTCAGTGAGATATTTCAAATTTGTTTATAAAATAATAAAGTTTTTTCCTCTTTCGGGATTTTTCAAAGATGTGAAGGTTTTTCTAAGGGTAGAAGTCGAAGTGAATGATATTTGAACTTTCAACTTTGACATTTCAAAGTTTCGCACACCTTTATAGAATGAAATATTGAAAAAAATTAATATATTAATATAATACAAGCTTAAAAATATATTATGTGCTGGTCTGTTTTATTTGCTATAGGTGTTACCTATTTAAAATATATTTTATATAAATATTTATAAATTCTATTATTTATTTGGCAAACGTAATTGAACACAGTTTTTAATTAATCTTGTAATAGGATATAACTTCATCTAATAATATTGTATTTATTACACAATATTATGACAGTGAATATTTCAATATTTTAATCTTATTTGTAGATGAAAGATCCTAACTAAAATATGTGTCCCCTATTCTTTATTATTAACTATTTTAAAGATATTAAGAAAAATAAAGTTCAATTTAAAGTGAATTTAATTTGGACAAGTTGTACTAGATTGACGTGAAAGAAACATAAATATGTAATATAATAATAATATATATGCACAATATTTAAATGATATATGTAAAAGATTTGGTAGTAATAATTACAAGTTTTGATATATTTGAATTATGAATATGTTGAAATTGTAACAAACATCTAAAAATTAGGTACATTTTAAAAATAGACATTTGAATCAATTAAATTTAAATTATGTGCTTAAGTGAGTATCCTATGTAATGTTATTAAGGAAGCTAATAGGATGATTACAAATCTCGTGAATATATGAAGTGAAATAAGAACATTCTGGAAAAAAATAATATGAAGTCAAAAATATTATAAATATAAGAAGGTATTTTGTATTGTGATATTGTGCAAATGAGATAGTAGATAGATGTATTTTGAATGTATTTATTCATGATAATTTAATTTAAATAAATTAAATGGGATTGAAAATAGAATGACAATAAAGAAATAAAAAAAGGTTCAAGTCTTCTCGACACTGGCCACAGGTCATTAACTAGTATGGAAGGATGGGCGGGCGCAGACAGGAATGAAGGTTTATTTTTATTTTGCTATGTTGAGGGAGTTTTTTTAAGGTATTAATGAGTATTTGATTTTTAAAAATTGTTTGTTCATTTAATACAGTTTTATTGTTTAATAAGGTGGTTTGAATAAATATATTTTCGGCTGTGTTCGTTGTTATACCTTTTGAGGTGTTGTAAATTAGTTTCATGCTTTTGTTCATTGGGTTTTGTTGATGTCGTGACTGTTTGAGGTGTTCAGAAAATTTTTGATTTATTTCTATCATATTTGAAATCAATTATGTGTTCAGAAAATCTAGTAAGCATTTGGCGTCCAGATTTCCCTATGTTTACACTGTTACATTCAAAGGTGAGTTGATATTCTTAAGCGTTCCTTATTAAACATTTTAAAGATATATGGAGATATAAAATGTTATTTAAGGAAAACAGTGTAAGAAAACAGCAATTATATAGCAAGCACATTTTTCCCATGATCCAATATTTTTCCTAGGTCACTATTTACCGCGTCCGTAGCTTACGATTGCGTAACGCACAGAGTCAAGCTGTAATTCATTGTCTATTAAATTTGTTTGAGAAACTCGTTTCAAACTGAGCGCTACCTGTTGACGACAGCTTGAAAATTAGCACTGCCTGCTTCTCGTCAGGGGGGCTTTCAACCCGACGTGATTCTCTCTAACTCACCTCACCCCTTCCTAAACCAGTCCTTATCCTACATGCTCCATTTTACAGTCTACAAATATCACTCAATTTTGCTTTAGTAACACTAAAACAAAACAACTCTCGTTTAACCTCTTATTGGTGGTTGTATCGTGTAAGATATCACTCTCATACTTATTAAAATATCGTCTTTTGAATCCCAGATGGCTGTTGTAAAACCTCAGCTGAAACTTTTTTTTTTCTCCACAACGAGAACTCATGACAGATTCTTTTAAGATATTTCCTTACTCATCCCTACTTCATTATAATAGTTATACGGATAGCTCGAATGGGTAGTAAGACACTTTACACCCTCTTTACCCTCTTTCGTCCCTACAAAATCAATCGATGGACTTTAATATATATATATATATATA
>CABEEJ010003171.1:67567-79589 GCA_901482245.1 Timema douglasi
TATATATATATATATATAAACGTTTG
Source organism: Timema douglasi (assembly GCA_901482245.1). Classification (NCBI taxonomy): domain Eukaryota; kingdom Metazoa; phylum Arthropoda; class Insecta; order Phasmatodea; family Timematidae; genus Timema; species Timema douglasi. The sequence goes on from CABEEJ010003171.1 coordinate 67,594, forward strand.
TACTAGTCTATGAAAAATAGTCAAAGCGTATTCTTAGATCCATCATAATAGGGGTCACGCTGTATAGGTAGTATGACTTAAACATTATTAGATAGCCATTAATGTGGAGGTCAAGTTTTGATCCCCTTAAGTATACGTTTGAGATTGGTTTCCAACATTTTGTCTATCCCTGGGGTAATTCTATTTTCCTACACATTGATGCTGGTGAACGTCTTATAAAACCAGAATCTTCTTCATCCTAATCCCTTAGGTTAAGCCACAAATAGTCTTGGTTTTAAACGTAATAGTTGTAGTAGTAGTAGTATTAGTTATTTGCTTGAAACTCGCTTAAAATAGTTAATTTAACATATTAATACATTGCATATTGTTTCCAAATGTGGTACTTTGATTAACTGTTAGTATCAAGATAACAGGTGTGTGTTACTAATAATTGTATTCGATATATTTAGTTTTAAATTGAGACTAGCACCTTAGTACTAATTCTGATTTCTATTTTTCAATCGTAGTAAAACAAGACATTTTGATGATACGACTGTGTTGAGCATTTCATAGTAAATATCCTGAAAAAGTCATACGATATTTTATAAAGGAGATGACGGGGAGTTTTCCTTTCAAATTTTCTTATTTCTATCTATAATGTACTAGAGTTATGTTAATATAATATTATATTATTTTGGTTTAAAGATAATATAGTGCATATTGAGTATACCTAAGAGTGTTTGCATTAAAAATTATATTTTATATACTGTGAAACACAGACATTTGTTTATATTACATTAATAAATAAAATATTCCCCATTAAATTTATTCAGTCTTTAATTTTATTATTAGTAATGTTTAGTTGGTGACCTGGCGGTCTAGGGGTAAGGTGTCAGACTTCTATGCTGGCAGCCGGGGTTAAATCCTCGGTCCCGGCATAGATTTATCTGATTACCAAACCCTTCCTTCACCTCTGACAAGACATCTTGTGAATGTGGGGAATTCCAGGCCTCCACCGTGGTTCGTATTCCACGTTAAACTGTAGGTCCTCCATTTCATCTCACAATCACCCTACCATTACACATTAGCGTAAATGCGTATAACCCGAACGGGTAGTAAGACGCGGTGCTAATAATAATAATAGTAATGTTTAAATGAGTTATTTAACGCTAATTTTTTAAAAACACAGGTTATATAATAAAACGACATAAAGCTATCTTAACTTATATAAGTACACACTCAATCGATGGATGTCAAAAACTATTTAATATAAAAAATTGTTCTTGATTATCCAATCCATTATTCTTTAAAATATTATAATGAAATTATTATAAAAATATGGTAAATAAAGAACTCAGTGTAATAATCATTATGCATAATATTTTCTATGTTTAACTAAATAGTGTCGATTAAAAAACTTATTTACACCTAAGACTTAATCTAAACTTTAATAAAAAAACACTTCTAAAAACTGCATTTAGTGAATGTGTATAGGAGACCTTTTAAGCACAATCATGCCAACGGCAATATTTTTAAATATGGTTTAATTTATAGTGAAATAGTGAAAATTGACTACGCAAAGTTGTTTGAAAATAGTATCACTTGTAAACAAATGGCAATGAAATGCTTAAAAAATTTAGCAAATTAGCATAAAATACCTAAGATAAAGTTTTTTAAAAAAATTTGCTTTCAATGAGATTATCTTATTTTAAAGAGTCTAAGCTTATTCCATTGTAATATATAAACACTATTATATTTTATTAACTTTGATGCCAGATTTAAAAATCCATTTTAAATTAATTCAATAAAGGGGTCATATGTTTTAAGGTGTTAGGCTCTCAATAAATTGTATTATTGTCGACAGGAGCTCAAAGTTTAAATATTGGCTATGTGCACCGGGAATTTAGGGGGAGGGAGAATTTCTGTATAATCTATAGATTAAGCTATGCAGTTACATTTTGGATAAAAAGTTTTAAATAAATAATTTTTTAAATATTATAATCAAATATAAACTATTTATAAAGATTTTTAATTAAATAAATATATTTATTTTCATCATTACACATCTAGGTTTATGTTTAAAACAAATAATGTAACATTATCTATTCACATATGATTAGTCATAAAAGTACCACCAAACTTAAGCGTCACACTCGAAATGGACTAGACTGCCAACGACGAGGATATTAGGGTTCGGTTTCCGGTCAGAATTACCATGGGTTGTTTTCCCTTAATGGTCTTACTTTCCCTTTACTGAAATTAAGGTAAACTTTATATAAATTCAATTCTTCTTTTTCCTAAATGACTATTGTACTCAGTACATATACTCACGACTCGAATGGGTAGTAAGACGTGCTAATAATAAAAAAATATGTACCACCAAACAGCTACACAAGATAACTATTAAGAATGTATGGATATTAAAATTATCTCAAACAACAGTTGATAAAAAAATAAATATTATATTTTCCATTCAGATTTCCAAAACAAAGTAATAGTTTTGGCTAGTCATATTTTAAAATTAATAGTTTAACGCGTGTCTTTTAATTTTATTAATTTTCTTTTACTGGTGATCGACACCTTCCAACGTCACGTGTAGCAAACAGAGACACCACTATTTATCTGATAAACATTTCCTCACAATAAATAAAATGAAGGATTATACAAGGTAACATGTTTGTTAAAAGAACCATAAATAATTCAGATAGTACAGCTTCTGTAATTTATAAAGTGGGTTCATTATTTGTTAATATAAACTCTTGGTAATATTTGGGAATAAAGTTATATATAGTATATATAATAATATCTCATAATATGAGAATTATTGATACATTTTTCCTTAGATTTAAATCAAATGTTCTTCTCATTACGTATTATATCAATTTGGGGTGCACGCATTTATATTAATTAATCTAACAGGGTAAGAATAAATAAGGAAGATTTTTAGATTAAATGTATCGGTGAGGTATATTGGGGAAACATTTAGAAAAATAAGCACACTCTATATTCCTGGTCCAGGGTTCAAATATATGTAAAAATATTAACAAACATGCATTAAAATTACTGTACAAATTTAATCCAATTCAAAGACAAATTATTTTTGGTAATTAATACATTGGCCTGAGAATTTGTTCTTAGGTCTTTATAAAAAAAATTATACCGTAGAACCCGCTTTGGTAGCCGCATGGTCTAACGCGCTACTCTCGTGTTAAACTAGACTGCTGAAAGTCGTGAGAGTGCGGTTCAATCCGGGTTGGGTGAATTTTCCATAAGGGTTTGCCACTCTGCCTCAATGCAAATTGGTGTGCACTGCCTTTAAATTAAACCTTCATAATCCCTAACACGTTAGTGTAATTAGTACATAGACGTACAAACCGAACGGGTAGTGTGACGTAATGCTATACCGTAAATATTATCGTGTGAATCACATTCATCTTTTGATCCTGTATTGCATCTCATTGCACTAAACGGCACCAAACCGTAAATAGGACAGTAGGAAGGAATGGAAAGGAGGGGGGGGGAGGAGGGGTTGAAGGGGACCTCAGGCCATACCGATATAGGAACACGACAAGGGACCCGATAATGCAGTGTTTGCACGACAAGATTGCTAATTACTCAGATGTGTTGACAACGCTTCAAGGGGTGATGGGGACTTTAACCTTCCACCTATTACAGCCCCTTCCGTTCCTAGCTATCTTTCCATCCCCCTATTATAGGACACTAACTACAACCTAACCTTCACGGTTTACTTAGGGGTGTAACATATGTATTATTGAAGTAATCATATAGTGCGTCCCACTCTTTAATGATAGCTATATGGGTCTTATTAGGTGCATAGTAACCGGAGTTTACCCGTTAAAGATAGGTCGACTATTAAGCAATATTTTTCTTTCATTTCGTCAGACTTCTGACCGGTTTGATGCATTCCACCATTTCTTTCTAACCTGCATCAATCTCTTCATCTCTTGATAATTATCATTTTAGCCCATAAACTCAATTATCTGCTTCACAAATTCTAATATGTTATATGCTTTAAATTGAAAAATGACACATAGACACGTGAATCAAACCCGGAACGTTTGGCTCATTGCGCTGATACTCTACCCACTGAGCTATACAGCAATCGTCCCGTGCCCAGGTTCATTTTTCACTCATATTTTAAAGCAGTCTGTAATGGACTTGAAAAAATCGTCGGCTACAAATGTGGGATCAATTACGATCACAAGCTATCAGATAACGCAGCCACCATCGTCTCGGTAAGGGTTTTTGCTACCAACTGTACAATGATAACTGTACAACTGCGCATTTAATGATTGATTAAAATCAAAGCTATTATATTTGACAATTACGGTTGTGGCCACATTTAAATATAATATTTTATAAAATTATTATATAATGACACCTGGGCACGGAAATCGAACCCTTGACTTTTGGTGTATTAATTCAAAGGTCCCAGGCTAGATTCCCATGCTCATGTATTATTTTTCAATTTAAATAATATGATATTTAGATGCCGCTATACCTGTAATTATCAAATATAATAGCGTTGCTATTTAATCCATCTGATATTTTACCTTTCATTGTATCTTCCATTAACAAATTAACCAATCTTATACTGTATGCCTAAAAATGTGCCCCACAATCTTGGCTCCCATTTTTGTAAGATTTCTCTACTGACATCTGCATTTCTTCTCATTTATAGAATCTGATCATTTCACATTTTAGAAGTCTACCTAAAATTTAACATCCTTCTGTACCACCATATTTAAAATTCATCTACGTTCTACACGTTTGACACATTGTATTAAACAAATTGAGTAAATTTAGTAATTTGAGTAATTTTTCAACACAGTGAAATAAAAGAAAAATCTAAAAGATCTATTGTTTCATGTTGGTTTAGTTTAAATGTTTAAGGAGGTATGTTGGTTGTTCAAAAAAATTTAACCTCGTGTATAGGTTAATCATTTCAGAACATAATTCATGACTATTAGTACAGGTTCCAATAATATTAATGAATCTTTCCTCCAATTAAATGAGAATTATGACGTGTTTTATTTGAAACCTAGTAAAACTGGGATATATATATATATATATATATAAATATATATATATATGTGGGTGTGTGTGTGTTTGTGTGTGTGTGTGTATATATATATATTCGTATTTGGAATAGAATTGCTTATTTAAAACAGTTTTTTGTTGTTTTATTACATTCAGTAGATAAATCCCCCAATAGATTTTATAAAAACCAAAATATAATTTTTTAAATCTTAATAATTGTAATGCTGCTGAGAACAAAAAGATCTGCACTAATCACGAAACTTATGTATAAAAAATAATGGGCAGTGTACTGAAATATAATAGTGAGAGGTCCTATAGATTCAACTATAGACAATCTATTATTGATTGATTTTTGGACGTTAAGGGTTATTGCCACTGCTTATCATTAAGTAATTTAGAATTAAATTCTCAGTAGGAGCACAAGTTTAATGGACTTAATTATGTTAGGGTTACTTGATTCCAAAAACATGAATATATATTTCCATGAAACATATCTATATGTGTGAGTATGTAAGTGTGTGTATGTGAGAGTGTATGTGTGAGATTAAATAATACCTTATTTGTTTATTAGTACCTTAATCAAATCGTTTATCAAGGGGGCATATTCTGAAGCGTTAGAAATTATCACAGACGTTTAGTCGATTCACAGTATTCACATTTTTATTTATTTAAAATAATAATAATTTAATCTCAAATGAATCTAATAGCAACAGAAACCCACTTCTGCAGTCCCGTGTTATCAATCATCATTCTCACAATTGACAAGGCTACCAATGAAAGAGAGCTCGGGGTTCGAATCTCCATCAGATGTACTGGGGATTATTTTACCATAGTTGGTTTTCCGCTCTCCTTCAAAATAAATATGGGCACACTTCCTCTAAATTAAATCGTCATCATGCTTAACTAATTAGCATAACTAGTACATAGGCGTATGACCTAAACAGGTAGTACCAGGTGTTGTTAAAAAATAACTAACGAGTAAAAGTTTAATACTCACGTGACAGACTTATTTGTCACGCAGGGACTCCGACCTCTGAACCACGTATATATAAATCGCTGGATATTATAAGAGAAAAAGGTGACCTGGTGGTCTAGGGGTAAGGTGTCAGACTTCTATGCTGGCGGCCGGGGTTCAATCCTAGGTTCCGACAAAGATTTATCTGATTACCAAACCCTTCCTTCACCTCTGACAAGACATCTTGTGAATGTGAGGAATGCCAGGCCTCCACCGTGGTTCGGATTCCACGTTAAACTGTAGGTCCTCCATTTCATCTCACAATCACCCTACCATTACACATTAGCGTAAGTGCGTATAACCCGAACGGGTAGTAAGACGCGGTGCTAATAATAATAATAATAATAATAATATAAGAGAAAAAGCTTCTTTCCAAAAACTGTATCACGAGCCAACTTGAAGGTGGTCCATTTCCCCTTAATTTTAAATTTCTCTTGACCAATTAGTGAGGAGAAGATCCTTCAAGTAGGGCTAATTGGCAACTCTCCACTATAAAGGAGGCTTGGTCAGCATTTAACTTCATTCAATATGGCGTGCGCACGCAGGAATCCATTACTTAGCTTACCGGTGATCAATTTCAACATGAATGCATAGTTACGTCACACAACTTAGCTGGGTATGCGAGAGAATAGCTGAAACTAGTCAAGAGAGCGCTACAACTTTTACGAAAACTAATATAGAATAAATTAACACCCCCTGTTCACCAAAGATCGTAGTGATGTACTTCCCATATCTTATAGCTCAGTTTAAATATATATATATATGTGTGTGTGTGTGTGTGTGTGTGTGTGTGTGTGTGTGTGAAAACTCATATGGACAGAGTCAGTAATGGATGGGTGCAGAAAGAGTACGGTTTGAAAGGGAATCCAATGTGTTAATGTGAAAGAAGCGTCTTACGTTGTTTTGGACATGTTGAGAGGATGAGTGTGGATTAAAATAAAGGAGTAGGCCATATAAGACGTGACTGAATGTTGTAGATGAATGTGTGAAAAAGAGAAACATTAAGAGTTTTAAGATTAAAAGAGCATGTGTACCTTGTTTTATGGGTGTTTTTGAAGCGAAGGGAGTATTCAAGGATAAGGGCATGTGAATAATTGAAGATGGATTAAGTACATAGTTGTTTTTTTAGCTACATGCACAGTTTCTTGCCTATATCGTAAGGGAATGCTATGATTAGGTATGTGTATATATAAATATATATATATATATACTTATATATATATGTGTATATATAAATATATATATATATATACTTATATATATTTATATATATATACTTATATATATATTTATATATATTTATATATATATACTTATATGTATTTATATATATATATACTTATATGTATTTATATATATTTATATATACTTATATAAATATGTATATACTTATATATAAATATATACTTATATATAAATATATACTTATATATAAATATATACTTATATATAAATATATACTTATATATAAATATATACTTATATATAAATATATACTTATATATAAATATATACTTATATATAAATATATACTTATATATATATATATATATGTAAAAGCTTTATATTTGTAATAGTCCTACGACTTTTCAATGATAAGCTATTTCTTATCTTGAAAAAAATTGTGTGGATATGATCATAAAGGGAGATATCCACCTACGTTAGGTATCTTTTAACTCATTTTCCCATTAAAATTAGGTTTCTTGTAATGTATAGATACGAATTTTAATAATAACCTTAGGAATCTTGAGAAAATCAGGTTTTTCTCTTTTCGCTCATAAGTAAAACTCCCCCTAACTTTAGAGTAGAATTTCATATAAGTCTTCGGGGAAAATCTTATGAGAATCCTTGATACTAAATTCTATCCGGATGCTAAATAGGTTTTAACTTTAGGCTGAGGTACAAACTGCATCTATAAAACTCACTTTTTCCTGTTTAGTGGTTCATGAAATGTCAACATTCAACAAAAATCTTGAGTTAGATTTTTAGGATGATCACAATACAATAAAAAAAATTATTGTAAGTCTAAGGTGTATTTAAAAAAAATTGAAATATATAAATTTGAATTAACCATTTTTATGAACGTCTAGCCACTAGTAAACAATAAATTAATAACACCAAAATTTTCTACATATATACAATATATTTTACGAGTATATCTACATATATATACATATACATAATATATTATATATGTTATACAGAATGTTTCTGAGCAAGCATTCATAATTAAAAAGGACAAATAGAAGGATCTACCGAACATTTTTAGATAAAGACCTATGATATGCCAGCTAAGGGGGATATGGGCCTAAACATGTGGGGGAGAGTCTGAAGGCTATATCTTATGGGAATATATCAAATAACTTGTGTATGAGACCCCAGTGGAGACCAACTTGGAATTGGTTGCCCGGATTGTCATCACCTGTGATGTTACTCGTAACACGCAAGGGATATTTGAACTAGTGCATCAGAATCTCGTACGCAGATGTCATGCTTGCAGGTACGAAATGGCAGGTTTACTCCGGCCTATCTTTGATATGGTATACTGTACAGTACTACCGGTACGTAATGCTACAACTAAATTTAAATACGAATCAAATAGCAGAAGCTATTATTTGTACTTTTAGAGAGGAATGCTCCATCTAAATATCATATTCTGAAAATTGAAAAATGAAACCTGGACACGGGACCTTTGACTTAGTACGCCAATGCTCTACCACTGAGTTATCCAGGAGTCGTCCCGTGCTCAGGGTAATTCTTTCCTCATATTTTAAGGCAGAGTTTATGATGGACGTGTGGAAATCGTTGGCTTTATTCACGAGCTATCAGATAGTGCAGCCATCTTAGATTCGGTAGTTGGCTTATTACTGCATAATAGCTTCGGCTATTTGATTCTTAATATGCAATCCTGTACAATTATAATAATAATTGTTTAAATGGCAGTAATAATCCAACTACCGAGTCGAAGATGGCTGCGTTATCTGATAGCTCGTGAGTAAAGTTGACTTCCAAGAAGGTTAACAGGGTGATCGGCTCCTATAAGACTAGGAAGGGGATTGACTTACCAAAAGGCTAGGAGAGTGATTGGGTTATAAAGGATTAGGAAGGAGATTGACTTTCAATAAGGTTAGAAGGGTGTCTGGGTTTTAAAGACTAGGGAGGGGATTGATTTACCAGAAGGCTAGGAGAGTTATTGGGTTCTAAAGGATTAGGAAGGAGATTGACTTCCAATAATGTTAGGAGGGTGACTGGGATCTAAAGGACTAGGAATGGGATTGACTTCCAATAATGTTAGGAGGGTGACTGGGATCTAAAGGACTAGGAATGGGATTGACTTACCAGAAGGATAGGAGAGTGATTGGGCTCTAAAGGACTAAGAAAGGGATTTAATTTACAATAAGTTTAGGGCGATGATTGTCTTTTAAAGGCCTAGGAAGGAGATTGACATACTAGAAAGCTAAGAGGGTGGTTGGATTCCAAGATGACTAAAAAGGGGGTTGACCTCTCATACAATCAGGAGGGAAATTTTTACTATAGGATTTTAAAAGTAGATGGAGATCTTGACTTAGGTCTATTTTCATAAGTGGTAGTATTCTCTTGCCAACAACTAACGACCTAAGCAAAGTTAAAAGGAGATTGAATTTTTTCTAATAATTTGAGACAAAAAAAATGAAAAATGATAAGGTTGATAAATAATTAGTCTCGTCTATATATAATGGGTAGAACGGTGTTAGTTTTGATGATATTTTTTGGTCATTTTTTGTTCAAGTCTGGCTATTTATATTTTTTATCCTGAGTAGATTTATACTTATGAATAGGGTGGAAAACCATGAACAGCTAGTATTCCAAACATTTGACACACTTACTCAATGGCATTAGAGCATGGCATTTGAGCTGGTTCTATCCAGTCCCCCTTACTACACCCTATTTCTTTCAGGTACATTCTAATGTTGTCTTCCCATCGGCGTCTATGTCTTCCCAATAGACTCCTCCTATCAGGTTTGCCAGTCAGTACCATGAACATGGTTTTAGATTATCCCTTTCCCACTGTATGTCTTACCCACCGTAATCCACGAAACTTGATAATCTCAACAATGTATTGGCATAAGTAAGGGGTATGTATCTCATAATTAGGTAGCCTCCTCCACTACCCAGTATACTCATCGCTTTTTAGGTCAAATATCTTCCTAAGCACCTTGTTTTCGAATACCCTAAATTTTTGTTCATCGTGTAAGATAGGAGAGCCCCTTTCAAGCCCATAGAGAACAACCGGTGAAACTATAGTTTTGTAAATTCTGTGTTTTAAATTCCCTGATAGAGGGTGAAACGTCAACAAATTACTGACCTAGTAATAGCTTGAATATTCACACACTATTAATTTCCTAGTTTTCACTCAAATATTGTTATTGCCAGTTAAAATTTTTAATAAAATAATACTAAAGCTTGTTAACCATATGAAATGTTTTTCAACCAGTGTTTAGTCCCTTTATACACGTTAGTCCTCTCATATTGACATACGTATCTCTCTGTATGTCTGTCTGTCTATCTGTCCCATCACATCTATCGAAGCGAGGGTAGTCTATCCAGGTTGCTGATACAGAGATATTGCATTCAGAGTTTTGGTCGGACTACATGATTTTATATTAATTACTTTCGTTCGTAGGATTTCTCTCAGCTGTGTTATACCTCATATTCTCTCCGTCCTATTCTCTATCTCTGTCTCTTTGCTCTACTTTTCAGTCGGTCACATTTTACCCTCGTGCTCTCTTATTTGTTTGCTTGTTTCATGGCTACCCAGCCAATATACCGGGCTGTCTAGCCCACATTGCTTCACGGTCCTCTCTGGTGAAGGAGGTTTGGGGGGAGAGAGGGGCAAATTTATTGGCCTAGAAAATAATGAGACAGTTCTCCACATATGTGTATGTGTATGTGTATGTGTGTGTGCGCGCGCGCGGATGGGAAAACGGGCCAAAAATAATCCACATATAGAATGAACCTTATTATCTATTCCTCTCATTATTATACGGTTTATATGACCCTCGTTACTTTTATGTTCCATTTTATTTTTATTTTTTTATTTAAATTTTACAATATGTGCTCATTTAAATGTGTGCATTGTAGTTAAGTGTACGTGCTAAGTGTAATAACTCACGTGAGAGGGCACGTAGACTAAATATCGAGCTTATTTTATTCTAGTTCTCAGGTAATGGGAAGGCAGAAGTTTCTGGAAGGGTAAACTGGGGTTTTTTATTTTATTTTAATATTCTCTGCTCAGTCTCCATGAAATTTAGGGTACATTTCTACTAAATCTTATCTTCCACATCTCTACCAGTTTACTGTAATTTAAAAAATATACCAAAAAATACATAGTATGTTTTTCCACTGTAGCTCATAATTTTTTTCGGGTTATGCGCTCATATACGACGTTAAGGTATACAGGTATGTATATAAATAGCCCAAATATGGATTGGATATATAGCTATACATCCCGTGTACTATATATAAATACCCCAAATATGGGCTGTATATATACTTATACAACCTGTATATTATATAAAAATGCGTAGAACTTGAACAACATATATACATGTGTATAATCCGTTCGATCTATCATCAGTGGTGGAAGAAATATGATAGTTTATTTTTTGTCTGTATCCTTTTAAGAACGGGTTGGAATGTGAGTTAACCACATCTTACCACCCATCCAAATAACCGCTTATTTAACACTAATAGTGTTGGTAGAGTTTAGAGAAAATATACCCGAATTTGCGTGTAAGGTGAATAAACCATTCCCCATTACACTCTGTCGGATCTTGAACACCAAAACTACCCGTCACCATCAGTTCAATTTATTGCGATAGTGATGCCTTAGACCTTGTTACCATAGAAGCAAGTAGCTTTGTAGGAATAAAGGATGTATATATATATATATATATATATA
>CABEEJ010003172.1:0-89029 GCA_901482245.1 Timema douglasi
GTGAAAGAATTTTTTAAATCGGTCCAGTAGTTTCGGAGCCTATTCATTTCAAACAAACAAAAAATCAAATCTTTCCTCTTTATAATTTTAGTATGATATATATATATATACATATTTATTTATGTATATATGAATATTATATATGGATATATATATATGTGTATATGAAAATAATATATGTACATAATTTATTTATATACATGGGTATATAAATGTATTTACACATGTATGTATTAATATAATTTTATTTGTATGCATATTTATTTAATCATATACATATGTACTCATTTAAAGAATAAAGATATAGGGTTGACCCACTCTGACTCTTTAAGTTGGAATGGCAAGGAATGTAAATCAAGGTTCGTACTTTTAAATTTGTTTGTACAATATAAATAAAGTGTTCCAATAGTTCTTGAATATCTCTCATGAATATTACAGCATTTATTTTAAATTTCATGATTCCCGTGACCAAAAGTCAAAAATAAATAGGATCACTGATAACTATGAGGTCATCCATTAACCACGTAGTACTTTATTATTACTTTTTTTTTCCTTCCACCCCAAAGCTTTCATTTAACACTAAATACAAATTTAATCGACCTCGGTGGTCTTGTGGTAAAGTGCTAACCACCGGACCCGATGTTTATGAGTTCAAACCCAGCGGAGGTCAACGGAATTTTCTTGAGCAATAAAATCCGTAGCATAACTTTTCTTTTTATGGGAAGTAAAGACGTCGCCAGTCTCATGTCTATTGTGGTATTTAAAATAACATTGGAACGTATGTAAAAATATATTTTCCGGTGAAATTTGATGGGCCCTTTCGTGCTCACTCATGGAAATTCAGTTTTGAAGGTAGCGGGAAACATCGCACTTCCTTAATTTCCCTAGTAGGTCTACATGGGATCTTTACCAAATGGTGTAGGCAACAATAACCAACCGAAAGGCTAAGTACATGCTCGTCTCCGAATTGAGAGAAATCCCATCAAACCATTGTTGACTTAAAGAGAAGATATTTATCATGACCTCTCCTCTCCCCTCCTCCCCCTCCTTCCCCAATTTGTGTTACGTAACTTTTCACATCATGAGTGAATGTCATTAAACTATTTCATAGGAAAACTTATGTGACCGTAAAATAGGAACTCAGATTAATTAATACAATTCAGAATCGGAAGCTATCACATTTAATAACGACGAAAATATTTTATTTTAGTTATATAATCTTAGTTACGTAACACTTTTATGTACACACTCTTCTTCCACGTTGCATGGTGTAGACATTATAACTCCTCTCTCCTCTTTTTTCCCTCGCCATTCTTTAAACAGAGTTACGTTGTTCATGATGAACATTAAGTCCGGAAAATTAAATTATTTTATCTAGAGAAGCAATATTTGATATATTTGGTGAAAAGGTATTATTTTGTAAAATATTTTAATACAGATCTTAGCTCACATTTCTTTCCATTAATAAATTGTATTTATCGTTGAAACACTTATTTATAACTGCTATCAAAATGTTTGAAACTATCTCGTGTTTAAAAAAATATATATTTGGAATATTTTTATCTCTTTAAGCGTACATACAACATTTCGGAACTTTATTCTGATATTATTTTTGTTTTATATATTTCTTGTTTTTTTCTTTCTTCTTATTTTTATATCCACGCCGAACAAAAGAAAAGTTGAGTAGCCTGAAGGTTCTGTTGATTCAGCTAGCACAAGACGGTGAAGTTGCAAGCAGCCATATGGCACACTGGACATACAGTTGCAGCTGTTGTCAGTTCCTCCCTCCTCCCATCCTTTATTTCTCCTCCATAACCCCCTTCCTCCTAGACACCCTAAGAAACAAAAACCTCAGAGAGTGAGATGACCAATACTTACAACTCCGCCCTCTCTCTGAAATATTAATGTAAGTGTTATTTTACTGTACACACTCTTTAGTGTTTGTTTCTGCTTTCATAAAAAAAATTGTATTAGGCCTATAGGATCAGTATAATTAATAAGCGTAGAAGACAATTTGACGATATCATTCATATGCTAGAACAAATAAAATTTAAAAAATATAAACGTAAGACACTTGAGCTTAGGAGATTGTTTGGTGTATGACATTCTAACAGATCATACATTCTCAAAAGCCACTGGAAGCTTGAACGCAACGTCGTGTTATGCCTTACTGTTTGGATGATGTATAACAAACTTATATTTCATTTCATTACCACACTAGCTTTAATAATTCTCTTTAATTTTAATAATTGTTCCCATAAACTTAAATAGGAATAGACGTCAGACACACACGCTATTTTTTTTTATCAAGTATAAGATGACATTTGGTGCTAATACTATTCAAATTATAAAACTGGAATTAATAATTAAATCACCTACCTGTTATTTAGCACATAGTATTCTCAAACAGCAGTAAATACTTTTAAACCCTTACATTGCTGCTATCTTGAAACAAGATAGTCATGACCTATGAACCAGTGAAACGTGACCTTACTAAATGGTTATAGTGTACAACCCGAACGGGTAGTAAGACGCGGTGTTAAAAAACATAACTAAAAACGATCATAATAAGAACTATTGGAAATAAATGAGCTACACAAACTTTATTCTTCTTTTATCTTAAAATATAAATTTACTATAAACTTTTAAGTCTATGAAATGAAATATATTGTTGTAGAAACACTACACCAAAGATCTTAAATGAAATAACATACCCTTTTACTTACTTCATGGCATTAGTAACTAGGAACACGTTTACAGAGCAATTAAAAAAAGGAAAAATCTTCGTCCACCAAAGGAGGATAAAATTCAAATAATTTTCCAAGACCTGAATTAAAAAGTAGGCCTATATTATATATTTGATTATAGCTCATAAAATAATGTTTTATAAAAATGAATTTAAAAAAAAAATTACTTTACTTTTATAAGTTACTTCATATCTCAAATAGTTAAGGATAAATGTCGAAAGTTTAAAAGTTTCCCTAATGTAAAGTGCCCTCAAAATAATCTTCATGCGAAAATGAGAACTGCCATCTTGGTTATAGTGATAAACAGTGTCTAGGTGTAAGTGACAAGCTCAATTTTAGTCTGGTTGGCCGATGATGGGGACATCCGGATTTGAATCTCGATTGGAGCGTGTTTATTCTTCCTTTATCTCAACGAAAGTGTGTGTAAACATTAATTTTACCTTACTCATACCCACTGTCGTAACGTAATATTTATTATGTATGCACACAAACCGAATGGATGGAATAAAACAGCTATTGATAAGATCTATAATAATAATAATAATAATAATAATAATAATAATAATAATAATGGCATGTTGACCTGGTGGACTAGGGGTAAGGTTTCAGACTTCTGTGCTGGGGGTCCTGGGTTCAATCCTCGTTCAGATTTATCTGATTACCAAACCCTTCCTTCACCTCCCACAAGACGTGTATTAATCACAAATTGTGAATGTGTGGAATGCCAGGCCTCCACCGTGGTTCGGAATCCACGTTAAACTGTAGGTCCTCCATTTCATCTGACAATCACCCTACCATTACACATTAGCGTAAGTGCGTACAATCCGAACGGGTAGTAAGACATGGTCCTAATAATAATAATAATAATAATTATTATTATTATTATTGTTATTATTAATAATAATGATAATAATTATTATTATTATTATTGTTATTATTAATAATAATAATAAAAATAATAATAATAATGATAACTTGTCTGGGCTACATCGATCTGAAGTTCAGATTGCCAAAAGATTCGCCAATACTAATGTACCTTTGCCCAGGGGATGCCCGAATGTTTTAATCGCTCATACTTTCCGTGGAGGCTCCTTCCATGTCCCAAAGATAGTATGACGGTGTGAAACCAATGAAGATTTTAACCTAAACTAGGACTAACTAACCAAACCCTGGTTACTATGGGAATCATTCCTCTTTTGAGGAATCAGTCAAGAATCGAACCCAGGACCTTCAACTCAGCATCTAGGGGTACTTACCACTATACTATGAGGCCGGTTGATAATATCCATAACAAATTATTACATTTTCGATTCTGATCCCTCTCTAGTGCGACACATTGGTTAACCCTTGATTCAAGGGCCGTGTTCACAAAAGATCTCTCCCTTTCATTCCCCGAGTCTCCCCTACATCTTTCCTTCCCCTCTTGCTCCAAACCTCACCCTTACTTTGTTGTGACCAGACAATCCTCATAGCCAGTGGTCACAGAGCATCTTGCTAGGAGCCCTGTTTCTCTCCTCCTTGCTCTGCTTGTTTGTGGGTAACTTACCCCTCTTCACCCTCGGCAAACAATCCTCTGTGGTCAAGGCATTCTATTCCCTTACCCTTCCTCCTTGCCCCTCATCCCTTTGTTATTTATCTTCCACCGTATTTATCCAGGCCTGGATTACACGGACATACGCACTGTCCCCGGAGAGCTTACAGTCCGGGTTTAACGATAATACACGCACTCTTCCAGATACTATGTTATCTGATACAAGATCTGGGTTTCTATTACAAGGGGTGTTTCTTCTTTAACATCTAAGATGCTGAACTGGCCCATGATTTGAGTGAGATAGAAAAATTCTTTTCACTGATATTTCATCTAAGGTTGATCGTTTAAGTATCAAGGAATATAAATTAAATAACGTTACACGTTTACACGTTTTAATAACTAACATAAAAACAATTAATTTATAAAGTGTTCCAAAAGTTGTTAATAAAAATGGTAAAAAAAACTTCAAGCTACAAAATAAAAAAAAAAAATTTACATAAGGTTTTCCAGCAAACCAATATGAGTGTTGTTTTTATATTAGAAAGTTAAATATACAAAAAATTATTTTATTTTAAATCTAAAAAAGGTAATCACATGAGAACAGATATTTTTCTCAAAGTTTTGCAGGACAATGACTCATTAAATTATTAAAATTCTCTACTTAGGTCAATTTAACATTATTAAATAATATTGATAAAATAATGGCATGTTAATATTTTAAAGTAATAAAACATTACAACATTATAATAATTCATTTTTAAAATAAATCTGAGTCTACTGTATAGAAAAATGTTTGTATATTTACTAATTTAGAATTACTTTAGAAACAGATATCTAAAATTTTTCCATTTTTCAATTTTTTCAAATATAAACACTAGCTAGCTATTTAATATATATGTGCTATTTTGATTAGCAAACTTTTGACATAAGATTAACATTGTAGGAATCTTCTCTTAAGGTTTTTTGCTATATAAAAATAATATATTTTAACTTCCTTCTTTTTGAGGTCCCACAAATCAAAATATTAAAATTTCATTTCATTGAAAAATTTGATTTTTTTAATATTAAAATCTCAATAATAATGTATAATAAAATGAACATTTTAGATAAAGCCTTCACAATGTTCAACAACCAATATTTATCTAGAACTAGAGAGCATAGCATCACTGGATCTACGACAAATTTAATATAGTCTGACAATTAGTTAAAGCTAACTTAAACAGATTAAATTTGTAAGATAATTTCTTGAATCCCAACTATAAGTCAATAATATAAGTAAGCTAAGGTTCACAAGAACAAAATAAAATAAATGGCACGAGACCATCACACAAACATTTTCACGTAGTGAAAAAACTTTCATAAATATATTATCAGTCATTATCAATAATTAAGTTTTCCTCAGAAAATCCAACAGATCTTCTTATATACACTCTTCATATACATTTATCAAACAAAATTGTTCATATCGTTTACAAAAAAGTCCGCCCCCACGCAGATGACTAAAGGAATTCAGCCGTCTAGCCCCCTTGATTAGAAGGCTGCGACCAGCCGAGCAAGGAAGTACGTTGCCCGGGAGTAGGGATGTGAAAAAAGTATCGATACTTTACTAATAATCGATATTTTCCTACCGATACAAGTATTTTTATACTTGATATTTTCTCCACCCCGTTACTTCTACTGATATTACTACTCGCACTCCAGTATCGGACCAGTATCGGAAGAAACAACCCTATTGTTTGTTATATTTCCACTCATCTTAGGATTAAATATTTACCAGTGTGGAATGCGTACGAAGAACACATTAAACTATTTCTCAATCACCCGCCTCGGTGGTGTATTTGGCTAACGTGCTAGTCGTGTTGAGCTTGACTGCTGAGGACGGGGAGATCGAGGTTCGAATCTCGGTCGGGTGAACTGGGGGTGGTTTTTCCTAAATGGTTTTCCACTCTACATCCACGCAAATGCGGGTTCACTTCCTCTAATTCATCCTTCCCAATTCCTAATCCATTAGCGAAATTAGTACTTAAAGCGTATAGCCCGAACGAGTAGCAAGACGCGGTGCTAAATATTATTATTATTATTTCTCAATCCTTACTTATTTTCTGCATGACAAGCAAGTATAAACTCTAACGTTAAATCTCAAAGCTCATCATAATTCATCGTTCCAACACATAGCATAGACGCGATAGACCTAAGTATACTATAATATGGTTAAATCATTATATTCGTAATTTTCAGTGTTTAAATATATATGATAGTACAATTATGATTCAATCGCTTAAATTATTATTATTTTTGGATAAAAAAACTTTGTTCATATTAAAATTTCGATACCGATACTTACTGTTATCGATACTATTCTTTAGATAATATTAAGATATGGATAGTTTTCTTCCGAGACATTTAATGACTACAGTATCGATAGTTTTCATTCGATTCCCTACCTGGATATCGCCAATATGGAGGCATTCTGTAGCGATCTTGGACTAGTAGATCTGAGAAACAGAATTTGCAAGTTTTATAGAAAAAAAAGGTTTTTTTTTGTTAAAATAAATAAAATATGGCTCCAGTAGCAACGTTTAGTTTAAATATATTCACGTGGTGATATCAACAGTTGTTGAATATCTGTCATGAGCATAGTGGAATTAGATGGGAAACTTTTTAAATGAAGAGAAAATGCTTTCATTAGATTCAAGGAAATCCTTGATGGATATTAAACAACTGTTGATATCACCACGTGAAAAAAATCAAACTAAATCTTGGCTAATGGAACAAAATTTTATTTTTTTGGACAAATAAATGTTTTGTTATATAAACTTCTTTTGATTGGGTTCCCTAAACTCCCACCTTAAATATAAAACAATTTTTTCAACTGTTCTTAGTCATGGCTGCCAGTGTATTCTTCTTACCTCAGCACACCATATTTTGACATAGCTGAAAGAGAGGAGATTTGGCAACAGTCATCCAAGCGAGAGCGAGGATCAATATTTTCTACGTAATACTTACAGTTCCCTCAGCGATGATATTGGGTGTAGACTACGTCTCGACTCTGCCCTAAAGAGCCAACAAAACTAGCCCTCCGTTACTTCCGGTCCGAATGTCACTGTGCCCATAACAAACATTAAATACATTTTTTTGTATTACTATTTGTAGAACATTAAATTTTACCAAAGTAATATTTTATTTATTTTGTCCAGAAGAGTTGTTTATTAAAAAATTGTAAACATACAGACCTTCATTATATTTCCTTTCCATTTCACTTTAAGATTTGGACTTACGAGTTAAAATCAATCGCGTCAAGGACTTACCTAGTAATCTTGGTGACATGTTTTGAAAATAGTAATTGAATATCATCAACCGACTTTGTGCCAATTTGTCCACGATATGTGGGTCTTGTGTTGTAGGTGAGAAACTCATAGATAATGACAAGTATTCGATAGAAGAGATCTTACTGAACGAATATTCTCTTCTCATGAACCTCACTATCAGAAACTTGGAGAGAAGAGATTTCGGGGGCTACTTGTGCTCTTCCGTCAACGCGCTGGGGAAGGTGGAAGGTGCTGTTCGACTACAAGGTACAGTGCTTTATTTGTGGTATGGAGGTATAGGTGGAATACCAAACACTCAAATCATCATCATCATAATCATCATCATCAACTGTTTCCAAATTGTGGCCTGGTCGGTTTATTCAAATACCTCTAAACATCTACAATCCTTCTCCTCTCACTTGCACACTTTCTGTACTCTTCTTCTCCCATCTCTATCCAGAACTCCCTTGCCGTATTTTTCCTACAACTTTATTACCATCATTTTCTTTGGTATCTTCTCTTTTTACATACTCATTACATGAAATCAGATGACGTGTTAATTTTCACAAAGGTGGCCATGGGTTCGAATCCGTTGAGTTGTTTTTCCCATGGGGGCCTTTACCTTTCAAACAGTCAAATGAAAATGCCACCACTTCTCTCATCCACCTCAACAACAATAAAATGAATATTAACATAAATAGCCCCGTGTTTTTCAACGTAAGGAAAATTTATTGAAACAAAAACTAAGATATTTCATTTTGGTACTAAATTTAGCAAATTTTTGTTTATAGCGTTATTTCTTAAAACTATTTTTAGCTAATTTAAACCTTTCTATTAATTTATAAGTAAATTCTATTTCAACAGATTGAAGTAATTTTAATGTTTCTCAATGTTCAAATAATCACATTGAGGTAGTTAATTTCAAACTAATCAGTGATGAAACCTTACCTTCTACACACACAAGTTTCTTCAGAGACTGTATTTGAATCCCATCCTAATAATTAAAATTTATATTTGTACAGTGTGTGTAACATACAAGTAGTTTTAAGTCCGATAAACTATATTGTTATACTATCTTATATAACTACTAATTTAGTTTTTACTTCATTCTGATTACTACTACCCTATACCAGGTATTGAACCCCAATCTCCATAGTAAGGCCTCCATATCGCATCCAAAAAAAATTCCGTCATACAGTATTCAATTATTTCACCATAAAAACACTCAATAATTTTTAAATAACGAAAATATCATTAAATAAAATACTCATTAATAAAATTAAAACTAACATTTGTCAAAGTATTTTAAAACCATACTAATTATCGTGTATACATTTATGTCTTAGAAATATACTTTTATTTTTAATCTCCTCTAGAAAGTTGAAAATAATTGAATTTAAAAGTAGCAAGAACTTGTATTTTCTATTAAGTACTTTCTATTAAATGTTTCAAGTATATAACTGGCGTTTAAGAAATTCTTTAAAAACACTATGTATCAAGTCCTTTTCGCTACAAAATTAAAGCCTTGCATGCCATTTAAAACTTTAAATTTCACTTTCTTTTACTTCTCAGCTCCTCCTTACTTGATCGAAATCTACTATAAATCGTCAGCTTTAAATTGAATTCTTCTCGGTTTCTTTTTTAATGTAAAAGAGGGAGATGGGGAGGTGAGAAATCTTCGGAAATATTTTTTTTCAACCTAAATAAAGGTTGGGAGGTGTAAGTGAACACAAAATTACATGTGTTCGTTTCTCACGAACCTTTTAAAAAGTGGTACCCCTCTAAGTTTTAGGACGTGTTAATTGACAGTGATTTACGTGAATAAATAGGGCAGTGCTTTGAAAAGGAATGTTAATCAATTTAATTAATCGAAAAATGTTTAAATTAAAATAACTGCTACCATTACTTTAAAGGTTCTTAACATCCCTTTTTACTAACCAACTGATTATGCTGTTAAAATATAAGTCTTACAAACAATCTTGATTCTTAAGACCAGCATCTATGATCGATCACATTCTACATAGAAGGGGTCAGCAACATTTTAGGTATCTAAAAACTATAAGATTTGTTAAAAATAATTGGTAAACCAGTTTTTAAAAATCTTTGAGCAAGCCTGCACTTGGACCGTGGTTTGCAAACCACTGGTCCATGGTGTCACTCTCGCAATAAATTGAATTTTCCTATTACAAAAATTTTGAGGTTTGAATCAAGTCCGGGTTTATTTAATGGCTTTCCAATATCCTTCCTAGGAAATGCAGGTAAGTTTATTTCAAATTACATCTTGCTCATCCCATCCCCAATAACGTAATTATATTCAGACAACCCAAAGTGGTAAAAAAATTTAACTACCTACTCAAAGGCATAAGGAACTCAAAGTTAATTGCCACACTTACAAAACTAAGTCACCTATTCTTATCTTTAGCTAGCTCTAATCAGTTAACCTCATTATAACCTATCTATATCGTGAGTTAGTTCTATCCAGTCCACCTCATCACTCCCTATATATATCTTGAGCTAGCTTTATCCAGTCAAACTCATCAGTCCCTATCCCTATCGTGAGTTAGTTCTATCCAGTCCACCTCATCACTCCCTATATATATCTTGAGCTAGCTTTATCCAGTCAATCTCATCAGTCCCTATCCCTATCGTGAGTTAGTTCTATCCAGTACACCTCATTACACCCTAATTCTTTCAGATCCATTTCTAATGTTATCGTTTCATCTGTGTGTAAGTCTTCCCAATGGTCTCTTACCATTGGGTTTTCCAGTCCGTACCTTGAACATGGTCTTAGATTCTTTGATTCGTACTGCATATCCGACCAACCTTAAAATATAAAACTTGATTACCATAACAATTCCTTAATACTTGATATGTAACTCATCATCATGTAACCTATTATACTCCCCTATAGCACCATTTCATTTTGGACCAATTATCTTCCTAAGAACTTTGTTTTCGAACACTTAAAATAAAAATATAATGTTTCTTAAGGTAAGAGACAATGTTTCATATCCATAGAGAAAATCCAGTAAAATTATTGTTTTGGATATTTTGAGTTTTACATTCCTTGAAACCAGGCGAAATGTCAATAACGTATTGACCGAGTAAGAGTATGCATTTCCTGACTTTATTCTTTTCCTAATTTCCGTTCTAATATCGTAATTGATTGTTAACATTTTTCCTAAATATCTAAACTCATTAACCCTGCTAAACAATACATGAATCAGTATGAATTAGTATACACAAAAATATATGTATATATACTAATATATACGTATATACATATATGTATAAATACAAATATAAATGTATAGATACATATAAATATATGTATGTATACATGTGTATGTAAATACTCCAAATGAGATCTCCCAGTCTTTATCACTTTTACAATTTCAGTAATGATAAATGTTTCTACCTACTGGGTATCGAACACGTGGAACCTTAGTTCAGTATACATTCTCCCTACTTTCTTAGCTATGACAACTTCATTAAAGTATTTGTAATGTATTATTTTATAAGTAACTTATTTTTGAAAGAATCAAGATGATAACTAAATTATTCTAATATATTTTTATTTACAATATCCCTTGCTTGAATTAGTGGTTTTCTTAAACATGTGGTTATTTTAAAGTATTAGTTTGAATACTTATTATTCGGGAATAACATAAAAAATGAAATTTCACATTTTTCAAGTAATATTTAGTACCAGTGTTCTGACTACTATTATCATATACAGCAATGGGATAAATAAGGTGAAATTGAAGGAGATATATCAGAAATTGCTATATAAAATATAAAAAATATGATTGTTAAGACCACTCAACACTCGTTGTATTAGTTCTTAAAAGCCTATATGACGGATGATTGACCAATAAATTAGATACACAACTACACTTAAGATTCACATAGTAATTTTTTAAGTTATTTTTAATAATGACTTAAACTAAAGTGTTGGGATGATGATATATTATATAAAATTTAACCATTATAGCTTGGAGATAAAATGGTAAGACCACAATGATAAGTTCCATGTGATAATTAAACTGTAGTGTGAGATACAACATATATTTCATGTTAACTTTAGCAGGATGTACTCATATAAGTTACAGTGAAGGACGTTCTGGAGAGTCATTTAATCCCATTTTCAATTAAAAAAGACTTTATAAGTTTTCTTTATTATTTACGATTCTTAAATCTAAACGTAAATAATAGGACTAAATATAAAATATGTCTCAAGTTGCAATTTTTTAAGTTACGATTAAAATGGCCTTTGATTATTTATTCCTAGCTAGGGAAATCATCCAAGGGGTGTGGACACACTTTGTTTAAGGTGAGGGTGGCCAGGAGACCACGTGGCTTTCATTGGAGAGATACTCACGGTCACACAGTCAAACAAATGGGACGGTTCTTATACACACGTGATCATAACATCAAACAGATGGGATGGTTCTTACACACTCGTGATCATAACATCAAACAGATGGGACGTTCCTAACACAATCGTGATCATAACATCAAACAGATGGGATGGTTCTTACACACACGTGATCATAACATCAAACAGATGGGACGGTTCTTACACACTCGTGATCATAACATCAAACAGATGGGACGGTTCTTACACACTCGTGTTCATACCATCATATAAATCGGATGTGTATTATATATTCACACTGGCATTTCAACTTAACTTCCATTATTTATATTCACTATTTAAATAACCAGAACCACAATGTGGATTAAACTAAGCCTAATTGTTAATTTGTAACATTTAATCTATGTAATCTTCAATTTAAATCAAACCCAGTCTAATCGTTGGTAGAGAACGTGACACTACATCGCGCCCGAACACAATACTCCAAAATATTTCGATCTAGTGCTGAAATATAAATTGAAGCACGTGAATTCAGGGCGATCAAGACATCTAATAAACTAATCAGGATGCGAACCAAAGACGCTGGAATGGATACGGCCTTTTGTCGTTAGAAGTCCACGCGATTTACATTTTAACCTCAACATCTCCAAAACTGGTATTACAGTCAATTACAATATTGAGGAATAGTAGCAGTCTCACATTTAGTAGAATTGATTAGGCTCGGAAAATACAGTTTGAGTTTGCACCATTTTCTCCTATTTTCTTAAAAATAATCTATGTATGAGAATCAAACAATTATAAATAGTAAATATATTTTGATGGTGGATGTTTTGATTGAAGTTTAAATATGAGAGGATAATTAATAAATTATCTGTAATAGGGCACCTACATGATCAGTCAGACTTTCAGTACAGTCAGACTGTCAGTCCACATCAGTATTTACAGCGAGACCACACACGGTCAGCCTTTGTATCATCATTTTTATCAGTCTCGGCTACTGAGTGCAACAACATGGACGATAAGAAAAAGGCGTGTGTAATTTATATTTGCTACTGAGACTGAAGAAAATTCTGATGGACGCGCACACATGGTCAGTCTTACCGGCAGTCTCTCCCACCACTTGCAAGACTGATAGACTGATACTGATGTGATCAGAAAATTCTGATCACGACAGTATTTTCTTAAGTCCATCCAGAAGGCCATCAGTGTTGCCCCTACACAATCAGTCGGACTGTCAGTATCAATTATTACTTTATTAATACTGACAGTATGACTGATCGTGTAGGGGCCCTATAAGAGGTTTTGAAGAGACCATGGACCATATTAATAATAATAATAATAATAATAACATATTTAATAGGTTTGAACACTTTTCGAAAGGTTAAGGCTCAATTTTTATAATCGGCTTGATTATTAAATATTATATAATTGAATAAACCTATAAAAGGTGATATTAATACAATTATCCTATTTAATCTTTGATCAACGAATTCTTTTTAAAAATATCAACAATTTAAGGATTCATGTGACATTAATATTTTGGTTATTTTCTTACAAAAATGAGAAAAGATGGAGGAAAGTCTCAAATCTAGAATATTTTACGAGCTGATACAAAGTAATACTTGTGTCCACCCTTAAACTGCGTGACCAATGGTACTGGATATACAAAAGTAAATGCTTGTCCCTCTATGTTCTTAGAGCTCCATCTGGCGCCCAAGACCACCATCCTTCCCTCGCCCGCCAAACCCGATGTCATAAAAACCTCGCGCAAGAAGCCCACGTCCCACGTCCACGACAAAAAGAAAAAGAAGAAGAAACTCAAGAAGGATGACCTCGACGACAACTCAGAGGAGGAGGGGATGGACGACGCTGGTTCCGATACGGTGACCACAGGGTCTCTGGTGGAGTCACGAACGATGCAGACCCTCCTCCCCAGTGCGAGCAGACCTCCCTCGTGGATACTGCACCGCAACGACGTGGTCAACTCGTCGGCGCGGGCCCGACAACTCTGTCTTCCAGTGTGGGGCGCCATCGTAGCGACGCTTGTAGTGGCGGCGTCCCTCGCAACCAGGGCTCGCTGCTAGACGAAACTGGACGATGTTCTTACCAGGGAGGACCGGTTCTCCACCTCGTGTTGAGGATAAGACGCTTTTTACTGATGGAGGAAGTTGTTTTGATACTTGTTAAAATCTTGTGGTGTTAATGTGTGAGTTATATGCCTGGTTGAAGTTTTAATTAAAATTAATAGGGCCATGAAAGGTGTCAAGCCTGCCCTGATTGGTTAAACTATGGTGTAGCTTATGAGATAGGACCAGAGTGTCACTAAACAAAGTAATACCTTTCAAACCAAATAATGTTTAAAGTGTATACCTTTACACCAATGTTGGTAAGGAATATTTTCCTTTGAGATTATTACCTAAGCTGATAGATCAAATATAACTATTTAATTAGATATTTCTAAAAGCTTAACTATCAATATCAACAAAAATGTAATACTGCCTATCAAACGAACTTAGGATAGACTTGATTTTAACTTTCAAAGGTGAGAATTAGATCCTGACAGACATACTCGTTCAAAAGTTTGCATCAGTTTATTCATAGATAACCAGGAATTGAACATGTATAAGTTCTTCTTTAATTGATGTACTGAGAATTCTCAAATTCTCCATAGGACAACATTTTATAAATTATCTTTTTAGAGTACAGGAAAGGAGGAAAGTCAAATTTTAACTCAAATTGAACTATTGATTGACAATCATATAACCTTCCAAATTGACTTTATAGTAGGGTTAAAATATGTCACCATTAAATTTAAATTTAATTAAAAATGATTTAAATATCGATTAGAATCTTTATGTGGGCTTGGGCTTATAGGCAGTTGTCTTGAAAAGTGTGTAAATGTGACTTTACTCCTATTTTTTCCGTACCCTTTTTTAAATTATAGTTTAACTCTATTAGCTTTATTTAAAGGTTTAATTTAGCTATGTGTTATATTTATGTAATTAGTTTTGTATGAGTAGTAGAGACGGATGCTTTTTCAGAGGGACCCTTTGTAAAGTACATATATCGCAAGTCTTGTATTTGCGGACGATTGAGATGTATCTTTCAGGGTTTTGTGCCAAGGTCAACAATTTTTTACTCCATCAGTAAAACAGCAAATCATGACATTTCTTCCATGGACCCTTATTACTAGATAGAGGGTTGGGATGTTGGTGTACAAGCGGGTATAGCTGACAGATCATGACGTGTCTTTTATCAAAGTCTTTCTTTAGAATATTGAATGAAATTCTCTAGTAAGAATAATATGCTTTTATTTATAGCAATTCCATAGTTTATTCCACTATGTGTATTTTTCCAAGTATTTTTATATATTTAATGGTTTTAAAAACCATTGGCGATACATTCCAACTTAATTATTTTAATCATTATAATAAGAAAAGCTCTTAGTGTAACTTTTGGTGAAAGGTATTTAATTTCTTTATTTAATAGTGGTGCCCTTATAGTTCTCCCGGAAATCAAATTCGGCTCCTAATTAAATTAAGCAGATCCTTGAAGTAAAATAAGCGCAATTTTTTCAAATGTTCAATTTCACTTTAGTATATAACTAACACACTTTTTTTTAATCCGGTATTTTATCTGTATTATAATAAAACTCATTCTCTCAAAGTTTTTTTTAAATCCAGCCATTTTTTTATAAATATTACTTTAGTCAATGATGGTGGAATGCTCATCAAGAAAGACTTTGCTACTTGAACCAAATCTGTCTCACTTTTAAAAGAAACAAAAGATAGCAATTTATTTTATGTGAAAAGTTATTATTTTTGTTTGTAAAATATTATATTCTAAATTGATAAATATAATTATGTATGAATACATCAAAAATGGTCACTGTTGTAAATAGGTTTATAATTTGGTAGAATTTTATAACTGGGAAAGAGACACTAGAGGGCTTGAAACTGTAAAACTGTTTAACTGAAAGCAACCAATAAAGTGACATTCACTTTGAGATTAGAAGAGACTTTGAAGAAAAAAAAATATCTCAAAGAAGCCCTCGGAATTTTAAAGATATATTTCAAAGTGCACAAAAAAATTAACTTTGTTCACAATGTCAAAATATATTTTGATATGTTGATAATAATATATTGGTTATGTCAATATGGTTATATTATAATTATGTCTACAATTTCAGATGCATTCATTTTGCTTTGAATCACCTCTTTAAATTTTTGACACCATAAACTAAAGTTAAAATCTTCATGGATACAATAAGGGTGGTATGCAAGAACGTCAGTGAAAGTTTAGTGGACTGATAGGGTGGTCCCGAGCACAATATCGCTCCACCTTTTAATCTATGATGACGCAATCAAACCCAACTACTCTAGTGTCAACAAAAGCATCCACTTAGTAAAATTCTTGCATATGGCCCTATATTAATATTATACTTTTGATGATAAATATTAATTTAGTCAAGTTGGTTTTCATTGAATTGTTATCAAAATGTTGAGTGTGTTTATGGAAAATGGTCCACAACATCTAGATATTTTTCTAACATTTTGTATTCATTTTAAAATAAAATATAAATAATAGTTACTACACCTGATTTCACTCTTACAATGGTATTTGACAAATTACTATAAACAAGTAAACCTCTTTTATTATTAATATTTTCACAACTTGTGTTCCCTTGCACACCAAAAACATTCAAAAACTATCTACGTATTGTATAAACATACAAACCAACTGTTAATTAATTGAAAATTTGACTTTGAAATAAGAAACATCTCCAATAATACAATCGAATACTATCAAATATTAGGTTGAAAAATTATAATAGTATTCTTTGTAGCTATGTCTGAATGGTATTATGGTAATGATGTCAAAAATTCATATCTGAATATTCCTGGGGCTATAAAAATGAAAGAAAAATGAAATTGTTGTGTTTCTGTTCATATCAGTGTGTGGATAATTTTGATCTACAAAGAACTAGAGAATGTCTTAAGACCAATTTAATTAAAACAAAAGAACAATTTGATGAGTCTGTTATCACATTAATGTTTCTTATTATTCCTAAAAAATGAGATTATTGGGGTATTAATGGTGTTATTATTTTAGCTAATATGGCATATTGTAATTTAAAAAAATTCGAAAATTCGATGAAATATTGAGCATTTTGAGCATCAAAGACCTAAAGTAATACTAAATGTAAATACATTTTTTCACCCAAGCTTGTCTGATACATTTTAAAACCAGTAATTAATTTTAAAATTTTAATAATATTGATTTATATATACGCCATAAAAGTTCAAATATATTTTACCTAAGCATAACAAACTTTCAAGAACACCGCTATTAAATAAATTTAATTTGATTTTACAATATATTCTTTATGAAGATATCCTCATAGGATTAATTCATTCATAAAGTTACAAAACTACAATTTACAAGAGAATTCACTTATAAATTTGGAGAAATGATAAAATTATCTTTCATAAATCTACAAGTGTACACTTGTAATTACAAGTAAAATTTTACAATTTACAAGGGTTTCTTACAAGTAAGGTGATAGTTTGGTTTCACAATCACTTGTAAATAAAGGAGTATTTTCTACAAGTCTAAACTAATAGGTGACATACTTTAATAGTGCAATATTAATGTGTTATTTATATATCATTAATTCAGTATACTACTCTAATGAATACACCACTTGTGTAAACATTTTAATTGTCATCTATATTATGTGTCTAGACGTATGATGAGGGTGTAAACAGCTGATTATTGAGACTAGGAGACAAAGTAAAATTTGAGATTATGAGACAAACCAACATTGAGGATAAGAGACAAGATAATTACTGAGGTCAGGAGATAAGGTGATTATTGAGGTTAGGGGACAAGGTGATAGTTGAGGTTAAGAGACAAGACGATTATTAAAGTAAGGACACAATAATTTTATTGCGGTTAGGATACAATATGTTATTGAAGTTATGAAACAATATAATTATTGAGGTCAGGAGACAAGATAATTATTGCGATTAGGATACGAAACAATTTATATTGAAATCAGGAGATAAGTTTATTAATGAGGTTAGTAAACAAGACGTTATTGAATTTACGAGATACTATTACAAGCTATAGGTCATTATTGTTGCACAAAATTAATAAACCGCCACCTTAGTTACGAAAAATTAAATAATGTAGTGGCCTTAAGTCAATTTGAACCTCAAAATAAATAAAATTAATATAACCAAATTAATTCCATAATTTAATTCTATTTATTAACTCTAATTTAGAAGCTTTTAGCAAAATGTTTTTATGTCCAAACATTTTTTAAATAACTGATATTTTATTATTGAATCAGTCACAAAATTATTTGAAATGATGTGTGTACTTTTGGTCACTGTAACAATGGGAACTAAATTGTATATATTAATATTTCACAAGTAAATAAAACATCTGTCTTGTAAACACTTTCTACAATCACACTAGAGTTTACAAATCAAACTATTTTCTTTATGAAACCCTTTATATTTACAATACTGTAAAAGATTAATTTGTAAATTGTGAATTTTATACTTGTAGTTTTATGAACAAATCTCCGTGGTCATTTTAAGAACTAACTTGCGTGTAGATAATTCAGAGATAGGAGAAAGTGTATCTTGGGTGTTAATGAAAACCCGATAATCTGGGTTTGTAATATATTGAGAGGTTATTATAAAGCTTAATATTATTCAACCAAAATATAAATATAACATTATTAATCTTCAATACAAATATACCTATAAGTTATTTTAATAAACTCAAGTCTTCAAGGTTTTTAAATTATTTGTATTTCTATAAATGATATAGAAACTCCAGTTTATCGTTGAAATTATTTATTTGATTTGAAACATTTCTGTGGTGATATTATCTCTTAAATAAACGAAGTAACGATACAATAAATATACAATAATACTTCATATCGAATTTTTTCATGCCCGTAATATATAATAATTATATTAGATTGACTTACTTGTCATCCATATCTATAGTCATGTTATAGTAACAAATGTTTATACTTTGAAAGAATAAAATAAAATAACTGAAAATAATAAATGAGTCAAGACTTTGAAAATTTCTATAAATTGTTGTTTTCGTTTTACCCCTTACTGTTACCTATTAATAAAATTTAATGTATACATTTAAAAAAGCAATGTTCTATGTAAACTGAGAACTAGAGACTTTTAATATACATATTGATCTACAGACAACTCGTAGGAGAAAACAAAACTGATCAAATAATTTTCGTTTCAGTGTATTATTGTCTAAAATGTTGTGATTTACTTCAAAGTAGATATTTTATAGACTTAACATCACATTGTCATCTCATTCGTCTGACCACAGCTAAAAAAATACAAAATGAATCATCACCATTTATATTAATTTGTAAACTAAAGTGAATTTAATAATAGTTGTAAAAAGTATTGTATAAAGGCTAAACTAATCAAATAATTATGGTAATAAATGTTGAATGAATATTATAAAATATAATTTGTAGCTCTTTCATGAATTTTATGATATTGATGAGATATCAAGAATATTTGTTTACTCTTTATCCTAACACTTTCCACTTTTCAAATATAGGCCTTTAAATTAACCCCTAAAACATCATTTCCTTAAGTATTGTTGTTATACTTCAAATTTTAATTTATATTTATTTTATTTTTACATTATTTACACTTACATGGTAATTAACACCATAATACTTACTTGATACCAAATGTTTGTTCAATTAATGATGACAATACTAAAAAGCACGTAGCTTTATTTTAAAATGAAATAACGCGGCATTCGAGGAAATGTTGAAGTTTTTTAAAAATGTGGAAATATTTTGTAAAAATGTTTTGTTTTAATTCATAATTGATTTGATAAGTTAGAATTTATTTCAAGAATAATATACAAACACTATTTATAATGGTAAGGATGTAATTCCCATCAAGTTATTTTTTACAAAATTTAAAAGTAAAACATTGTTATAATAACGCTGAAAAATTAAAAATATGTGTTCTGTTATTCGTAATAAATATGTACGAAAAATATTGTGTACAGATAATAAAGATTATTTTAATCCTCATCATACAAAATCGTATTGATGTTAAATACATACACTACACGTTTCCTTACACCAATAAAGAACCAACTAGGGAACATAGATATGCATTTCTTTGTTAGGAATATTAGCAAAAAACCTTGTTTATCTCAATTCCAGATAACAACAATAAAAAATATTTTAAATCAAGGCTTAATATTAATACTATCATAATAGGCCTAATTCTTGTCAATCTATTTATCACTATAGAATAAAACAATTTAAGGTTGATATTTTTCAAATACGTCTTATCACATTTTTCTTGGATTTTTAAGTAAATTTTCCTACACAACAAAGTAAACATGACTATTTAGTGTTTAATTTAAATAAAATGTGATGGAAATTATTTAGTATGGCGATACTTTCCCAATATATTTAATTAGTGGCTTCCACCATATTCCTACTATTGTAAAACTAAAACCAATTTATTGATATGTAGATATGAATAAACGTAATAAGCTTAAATTGGTTGGTGAACCTTAACACAAGAACATATAGGTCTATGCATAAGGATTATAGCTGACTCAAGTTATGAGAAAAAAAGAATGTTATTTCAAGGATGTGCACCTGCATTTGCATTTGGATTTAAAGGGAAAACAACATTATGAGCCTCATATGAAAAACAACCCCAAATGCACCAGACTTGGCGTTAAGGTAATATAGAATGGTTAATAATTCATCAAATATTTTAATTATATTATAAACATAAGTTTTCATACGACTTAGAGATTTATTTTTGTATATTAGATATTTTTGATAACTATTGGGGTATGTATAGTTTAATTATAAACGCTGTATTCTGGATAAGCGCTTTCATCATAATCATTAAATTCAATATTTCATTATCATTTATAAATTTATATCATAGGTACATGAGCTTTTATACAATTTATTTTAAAGTAAAACAGTTAAATAGTTGTGATTAAAAAAAAGATACTATCAATTCTGAATGTGGGCGATAGTAAACATTCTACTATAATGGGCAGATAAACTTAACATTTTATCAAAACGTAGCATATTATAATAAATTAAAAATTTTATGGTACATAGTGTACACACATCTATGCATTTAAGGTCAATAAGCAATAATCATTTTATTTCACAATTTTAGCAGGTGTATAATTCTTATAGGCTATGTATAGATATTTAATGATTAAAAATCATTACATTTCACTAGCTATAAGGGGTCAGACTTAATATTTTATATTTATCATGTACCATTGTTAAGAAAAAATAATTATTCGTGTATGTATGGGGCTGAAATTCTATATTTGTAGACATTCATTTATATGGTGTAAACAATGATATATTAATAACATTAATTTTTCCCTGAAATATTTATAATATAAATACTATTTTTAGTACTTATCAATTATTATTAATAATAAATAATAATTTTTGAAAATATTAATAAATCATTTTTATTGACATTAAATATTAATATTATTAATAATAGTTTTTTCAATCAATCCTTTTTATTTAGGATTTAAAAGAAGATTACATAATTGATTTTATGATACAATCCCGAAGTACCTAGGTGTACTTAAAATAATTAAGAAACAATGAGTGTTACACGTATCATAACATTTCCTCTAAAAATATTTACATAGTTTTATGAAGCATGCCTTGAAGCTTCCAGTGTTTAATTTTACTTTTTGCTATACCTATTTGAGGGATATCTCTGAGTGTTGGTGTTGGTAGATTAAATGATTTGGAGATGGAACATCTCAGTTCCTGTTTACCATAATAATTAAAGTGTTTGCCGATTGTATACGCTTCTTTGTTAGAAATTGAGCAGGTGTTAAGGGACTGGGTGCTTATTTGTTTGTATTTATCGGAATGGTCATAGCCTACAAAGAGGCTGTAATCATATAATTGTTTAAGAAATATACATATTCTACTATATGTTGAATGCATGTGTGTTAGAAGTTTTGGTAACAAATATCCTTTTCAGGATCTTTTATTGCAAATATGAAATTTTTAGTGTCACAGATATCATTTTTAGATTAATAATAATAATATTATTATTATTTATATCATTATTTCACTATGTTCACCTCATATAAATGTCTTGTTACAATAAATTTAAACCCCATACATGAATTACTTTACCAACTGGTTCCGTAGTGTAAGTGATCAATGCACCTGGATAGGAGCTTAGAAGTCCTGAATGCGAATCCCGGCTTGTACCATGGGTATTTTTCCTTTAGGGGAATGATCCAAAATGTCAACAGAGTATGGTTAGTTAGACTTAACTTAGGTTAAGACTCACACCTGCTCCCAAACTTCATAAGAACTATGATCACATTATCTCATCGTGGGTACGACGTGTAGACAACCTCCTATGTTGTACCCTGGGCAACTTTCTGTGCCACCAGAGTGGCTGATATTCTACACTTAAGACAACCGAGTCTGGATCTCACGTCCCTCCCTGTCATATATACCTTACGATATAAAAAAACGCTTTATCTTAACAATGATACACATAAAGCATAAAATATCAAGTTTGACATCACTCTCATAGCTCTGAAACTGTAATAATTGAATTACCATCTACAGCTTACAGCCATACACGTAATAAAACTACGCGATAGAATGTTAATGGTTGGATGAAACTACTCAATTATTAAAACTCGATAAGTAATGCTGCTAATAAAAATAAATCTCTTAAATTTGTTACTAGTTAGTCATCGATACGGGTAAAATGATGCAATGTATTTTAAAATTTACTAATAGAAATTTCAAAAGTGATATATATATATATATGTAGACTATTGAAAAAATCAATTTTTCATAGATACTTATCCCTTTTACCAAATAAAAGGTTTTATTTAAGAAACATTTATAGATATTAATTTAAAATTAAATGTTTAATTTTGATGGATAGAGGGATTAGGCTAGTTATTAAATCCCTAAAAATTTTGAGGGAGTTACAGAAAGAAGATAAAATTGAAATTTGGCATAGGAACTATCACTAAGAAGAGTCCTAAAATAAAGAAAAAACCTTTTTTAAATTATTTCAAAAACTAAAAGGCAATATAAATTTAAACTAAGATACATTAATTTTAATAAATTAATACCAAATTAAATTTAATGTTAATTCTCAACTCAATTTTAATTCAGAAAATTAGAACGCAAGATACACGATGTATAACAACATATTTGTATACACATAATTTATAAAAAAAACGAATGTTAATCATTATTCTGAACTTATAATATCACTTTCATATTAAGAATAGTATCCTATACTTTAAATGTTTATTCAGAATTATATTAAAGAAATTTGGCCTTTGTTTGAATATTTATAAGTTATTTCAAAAGGAATATTTAATACTTAATTTAAGTACAGTACGTAAGGATGATAATATAAAATATAATACAATTGGTCTAAAGAGAAGATGGTAGACCACACTATGGATAAATATAAAATCTTTAAGCTTCTTTTAATATTCGTTGATTATTGATGAAGTTTCGGTAAACAAATGTCAAATGTTTATACAGATATTATTCTTTGAAAATTAATACTACTAATTTTATTTAGCTTGAAGCTGTCATATTTTAAGGCCTATGTCTCAAAAGGTATATTGATGTAATTGGTTTGTCGTATTAATACACAAAATAAGATTTCTTAGACTTTGAACTGTAAGCTTGAGGTTTATTTAGCATGATCCGAACAAATGGAGCTATGATTTTCTAATCAGACTTTGTCCTCTTACAGGCTTTTCCACTTTCAAAATGCAGTACAGGCCTTATTTGGCTTATAATTGCCAAATTGTATCCACTTGAGGCAGAAGTAAAACTAGGCCCCTTGAGATAACCTCATTTATCTATTTATGTTTTCCCATTTCATATTTTATTTATTCAAAAAGTGTGTAAACTACAAAATCATGCAACTCTTGATAAAAAATATTATATTTTGACCCAGATTCAGCACCCAGGGTGTATAAGTTACGTACCTCTTAATAAAAAACTACTATAGAGGTTTTTACAATTTTTAATGGGGGAGTATGGTCTATTGTATCGAATGCCTGAAGTATTCCGGTGTGGTTTTTATAGGAAGTGTGCCTTATTGGTTCTAATCCCTGGAAGTTGGTGATTTTCTTTGAAATCCGCTACTGTCCCATTTCATCGGTTGGTAAGTTTGTCCCCTGGATAGCATACCCAGTCTCCTCTATCGATGGAAGTTACGCATTGACTGAGAGATGTATGGTGAGTCCCCCTACCCAGAATGACGCAGCCTTGATGACGTAAGAATCTATTTTAGGACTCGCAGTTGAAATGTCGTTACAGGAATAGGACAAGGGTAGAGACAAGTAGGAAACAGATTTTCAACCTTACGGGATTTTTTCTGCGCTCCTTTTGCCAGCTTGAGTCCTTCCACACTGAGCTTCGCTAGTGTCACTGCTGGGTGATGATAGGACTAATCGCAACGATCCTAGTAGTGAAGGACTCAAGCTATCAAAAGGAGCCCAATCATTTTAACCTGGAGGTTGAGTGTCTGGCTATATTATTTGTCTGTGGTCAAGGATGATGACCCATATCTGGCACCAATTTGGTGGATCGGCACGCCGGGACATAAACCAAGTAAGGGTGATGTAGCAGCCCCGTGTATTTAAGGATTCATACCTGACAACAGATTAGGGACACGACAAGTTGAGACCAAACTAGACCAAGGGTTATGACTCATACCTAACGCAGGGCTAATGGCACGAGACGTCTAGACAGGAAAAGGTCATGGGTGATGGACAGAAAGGAAGCATGTTTAGCATGAATAAAACACGTTTTAATAAAAATATATATTTACCATACATTTTTACAAGAATAACGAATATACTCTTCTATAAATGTTTATAAATTGTCTACTAGATGTTTCATTGAAATAGTTTCTAATTCACAATCCAACATTTAATAGTCAAAAACCGATGGCTTGATGTGTATAGTAGGTAGCTCTGATCGGATTCAGGATTACGCTGTATATTTCTACCGTAAGCTGCTTGAGATCGATAACATACGCGGTAAATCTACCATTATCCCTGGGAATTTCTTTCAGAATGTTTACAATTTAATTGGTTTGTATTTTAGCTGTAGATAAAAGTTATTCGTAGGTGTAAAGACTGATACACACAGAATTCTAACCTAAGATAAGCTATGCTGTGCTTCACTGCCCTGTTCTAAGACTTTGTTAGTTTGGTTTCACACTCATTGCCTAACTAAGCTAAGCTGTGGTCCCTCTTTTCCCTCCCGAATTCAGTGTTGTTTCTTTCTGGTCTACTCCAGTGAAGTTTAGTTATGATGGCGTTCTTCAAAATGTCTTGTTTGTCACAGATGAGAGTACTGAGGAAGAAAAGATGCTGTTGTTAGCAGTTTTTTTGGAAGATGAAAACAATTTAGGAGGTGGAGGTTTGACTTGTTCAATTAACGATTCCATTTTAATATAAAAACATTTATTAAATATAAAACCTAAATAGAATATTACTTAAAAACATGTGAAACAAACTTAAAACAAAATGTCAACACTTCCTTAGTTATTTTCCTCAAACCAGTACTGCGTCTGTTCAACACGGAGCCCAAACTGCGTTATGCGCATGCGCAACGTAAGATGGAAAATATAGCCCGGCCATCAATAGGAAAAAAAATGGCGTGGCGTAGCAAGGCTTAGCTTAGCTTTCTGTGTGAATCAGCACATTTAAATATATGGTCCGCTATTTTTATTAAGAATTAAGGCTGGTAAACCCAGAACGCTAAGCTAAGCTAAGATTATCTCTGCTAACTCTTTATAAAACTAGTGGACCATATATTTAAATGTGCTTATTCACACAGAAAGCTAAGCTAAGCTATGCCTTGCTACGCTGCACTACATTTTTACCGGGTGCTGGATGGGTAATTTTTCCATCTCCCATCTTGAGCCATCTTACGCTGGGTATGCGCATAACGCAGCTTGGGTTCCGTATTGAACAGACGCAGAGCTGGTATGGTGAAAGTAACTAAAGAAATTTTGAAGTTTGGTTTTCAGTTGGTTTCACATGTTTTTAAATAATATTCTATTTAGATTGTATATATAATACATGGTTTTATATTAAAATGGAAGCATTAATTGAACAAGTCAAAACTCCCCCTCCTAAATTGTTTTCATCTTCCAAATCAACTGCTAACAACAGCATATTTTCTTCCTCAGTACTATAACCTGAACGCAATTAAGACATTTTGGAGAACACCATCATAACTAAAATTTACTGGAGCAGGCCAGAATGAAACAATACTGAATTTGGGTGGAAAATAGAGACCATGGATTAGATTAGCTTATCAATGAGTGTGAAACCAAACTGACAAATTCTTAGCACAGCACAGCATAGCTTTTAGTATGATTTTGGTAGGAAGACCAGTAAGTCAATTACTAAAGTTACTAAAACAATTTTAATATATTCATACATCAAGTCATTCTATCTCCAGCTATCACTTTTGATAGATATTATTAATACCTATAAAATTACAGAAATAATATGATAAAATATTATCAATGTTTTCCCCAAAGAAATATGTTTGAATTTTATCTACTGTTCTTTAAACAAAAATCAGGGTAGCCTATCTTAGCTTAGCTTAGCATGCTGTGTGTATCAGCCTTTAGCATAGCCAATCTTTGCTTAGCTAAGCTTAGCGTTCTGTGTGTACCAACTTTTAGGGAGTTTGAACACCCAAAGGGCAAGTAATCTGCCACATACTTATAAAACACCAAATTTTTTTACAGTAGCTATTTGTCGTCTATGTAGCTCTATATAAAGAAAATTTAAGTTAGGTTTATTGTATATTTTATGTTTTTAAGAATAAGTATTTATACAATAGTAGAAGGTTGGTCTTCTGATTCTAATAATTCATTATTAGGAGGTTTACGTTCTGTTGCTCAGACTCTATCTTATGAAGTAAGTCTTGCTGTGATTATATTATCTTTTATTTTGTTTAATTTTATTAGTTGGTAGATTTAATATATTGGATATATATAACTATAAATACTATGTTTGATTTATTTTGATTATAATTCCTGTTAGCTAAGTTTGAACTGTCTTCTATTTACTTGTATAGCTCTGATACCACTAGATTGGTGGTCGATACCGCTTGCTGG
This sequence comes from Timema douglasi, assembly GCA_901482245.1. NCBI lineage: Eukaryota > Metazoa > Arthropoda > Insecta > Phasmatodea > Timematidae > Timema > Timema douglasi. Next base: position 27,207 of record CABEEJ010003172.1, read on the forward strand.
TGGGGTTGTTCGTAGTGGTGTAAAGGTACATTTATACGGGCAATTAAAATTGAACATTGACAAAATATTTTTCAAATATATGGCCAGCAATATTGCCGTCAATACAAGTTTTGCTCGTGGGTGAGAAATGTTTCCGGCCAGTATTTCTGAGCAATGTTTGCAAGCACACATTTCCGTATGATTGCATGTTTACACGATGAAAGACTGGCTAATATGGATGATAATTACTTGTTTATGCAGCATTTATCCTGCTTCATAATCATATAAAAAAAACAAAAAAAAAACTAGATATGTGGATACGTTCTTTTTTGAGCAAACGTGAAACATCAAATAATTTAACCCTGGATATATTTGATGGTTGAGCATTGCCAAACACCCGATCAAGCCCAATTTATTTAAACCTGGAATTAATACTAGAGAGTTATTTATTCAAAAAAATGTACAAGAATATAAAAAAGTGATTTTGAGCTTTTAATTAATATAGTTGGCATAAATCATTGTTATGATCAAAATAAAATTAAATCATGACACAGGTCAAAGCACGTATAGTAGCTGTGAGCTGAGCAGTGAATGGAGAGTCGAGCAGCGCTGAGTGAGAGAGAGGTACTTGTCAGAGAGGGAGACAGACATAGACATGGATGAGCTATTCAAAATGTTTTCCAATGGAGGTGGACAACACCGGCAACACACACGCAACTAACTGAAATAGTCAACAAATACCGGGTACATTGTCGTACCATAAGGCGATATTTCGATGCATGTCTGCAATATTGTCAGCCACATACCGGCTAGATAATTACACCAATACATTGTTGTAAATTATGGCCCGTCTAAATGCACCTTAATGTTACCGCGAATATCAGTATCATATTTTTATTCTTTTCCACTTTCTACTTGTTGAATATTGAATCCAGTATACCGCAAGTTAAATGCTATATGCAAAAGATTAGAAATTGTGGTAGGTGCCTTTCTTTTTTTAACTTCCCTTTTGTTTTGTGATTGACAAAATTTTTAGTGACCCACCCAATCTCGGCTCCCAAAATACAGTTATAAAAAACTTATATAAACTATAAATATAATAAAATACTTTGCCACAAATTGTAAAATAATATAGGCTACTTCATGATTGTAGGAATAGTAATCAATTGTCACATTAATCTTTAAAATAATCAACAAACTATTATTAAAACATGAAGTGAGAGTTTCATCTAGAATAACGAGAAAGTTTTGTATGTATGTATGTATGTATGTATGTATGCATGTATGTATATATGTATGTATGTATGTATGTATGTATGTATGTATGTATGTATGACATGTATGTATGTATGTATGTATGTATGTATGTATGTATGTATGTATGTATGTATGTATATATGTTTTTGTTGTTTTTTTGAGGGGGGTAAATGCTTTTACGCGCAGTGTATTGGACTCAGTTAGGATGTTAGAGTGCCCACAAGCAAGCTGCCAAAAATTTGTGGCGTGCTTTGGCTTGACCAAAACCATACCGACTGAAAAACCGGACCCTCTTCTTCTCGCCTCTGTTACTCCCCCACGGAACCACCGTTAGGTATTACTTCGCGAGGGGAGGCACTTGCTATAGTTCTGCTCTTCCTTCTGTGATATGACCACTACTACTTCCCCTTTCCCACCTAGGTATTGACGGCGGGATTAGGGATGTCCTAGGCTCCTTTCTTCTGATTCTTTTTTCCTCCTCTCCTGCTCTTCGTGACGTAGACACTTGAGGACTTCCGTCGCGAACGTGCTAGTCGCCTCCCATGCTGCCTTTGACGACAGCATCATATCCCCTAAGTTTTCAGGCGTAATCTTTCCCTCCACTGTGACCTCCAGATTTTCACGCTGGGTATCATACCGAGGACACGTGAAGAACATGTGCTCGGCAATCTCCTTTACTCTGCGACAGTAGGAGCATTCCGGGGAATCCTCATACTTAAACTTGTATAGGTATGCCCGAAAGCACCCATGTCCCGAGATCATATGTGTCAAGTAGTAATTGACAGCTCCGTGGCTGCGGTTGTACCAACTATCCACTTCGGGAATCAAACGGTAAGTCCATCTCCCCTTAGTGGAGGCATCCCACAGCCGCTGCCAGCGTTGTAGGCTGCTTCGTCACTCCTGCCTCCTAAACTCCTCTGCGCTCAGCGATGTTAGAGCTTTGTGGCGATGCAGAGTCTTCGGCTGCGGTCACTTTGGATGCACGCTTGCGCAAGTATTAGGTTTTGAAAGCGTGCACAAGAAGCTTGTGCGTGTACAAACTGGTCACATTGGTTGCAACTAGGTACAAGTAATCACTCAAGCGAGCTGTCAAGATGGAGTCATCGGATGAAGAAGAATTTGTGTTGGAAAATGGTGTGTTGAGATTTTTAATGGTGGATGAAGAGCTATTTAGGGAAGAATGGGTTAACGATTATTTTAAGAATAGGGAGGAAGGTGGAGAATATAGCGTGTTCTAAAAACTGAAATTCAATGTACGCTGGCTAATGTAGACGTGATTCTGAAATGTGTGTGTTTGTTGCATAACATTGTTATTGATAGAGAAGGCAGTGCAGAAGTGGATAGTTATGTTGCGCAAAACTAAACACAGCTCCTTCAAGACTACCGGCCAAATTATGACTTGCGTAGCTACAATAGAGCTACTGAAAAGCCAATTAAAATCAGAGATCCTTTTAAACACTACTTCAATACCAAATAACCCAAACATTGTTCAAACTTTCATAGGCTAACTACTAATAATGAAGCATAACTATTCAGTAGGTGATTATATTATTTTGTGATTTTTGTGATAGTTAAAACAATAATAATTAAGTTGAAATCAAGTTTTTTCACCGTTTTTTAAATCTATCAATACTTACTTGGAATATCCAATATGGTTCCTATCTCCGCCCACAGTTTATCTATAATGTCTCTGTTGCTATAGTTCTTAGAAGAGGCATCCCAGATGGTCCTTCTTGCTTCAACGCAACACAACCGTAAACACAAACACACAAGGACAAAACTATTATCTCTTGAAAACACAAGGGAAATAAAATAACTCCAACGTCGATACAGCAAGCGTGCATGAAGAAACAAATTTATTTGGTTGCGGTCTATTTGGATGCAAGATTGCGCAAGTAAACTGTATGCGCGAACGTGTGCAAGCTTGCACGAAGAAACAGAATTCGAGTGAATCCATCTAAGCCCATGGTGGTGCGCCTGAGCTGGTCACTCTGAGTTTGAACTGAATGCGCGAGCTTGTACAAGCTTGTGCACGTGCAACCGTGGATCAAATAAATTGGTTTCTTCATCCACGCTTGCTGTATCGGCGTGAGTGTTATTTTATTTCCCTTGTGTTTTCAAGAGGTGATAGTTTTTTCCTTGTGTGTTTGTGTTTGTGTTTACGACGGAAATGGATATGCTAATAGCATGTATTGAAGCAAGAAGGGCCATCTGGGATTGCCTCTTCTAAGAACCATAGCAACAGAGACATTATAAATAAACTGTATTCGGAGATAGGAACCATATTGGATATTCCAAGTAAGTATTGATAGATTTAAAAAACGGGGAGAAAACTTTATTTCAACTTAATTATTATTGTTTTAACTATCACAAAAATCACAAAATAATATAATCACCTACTGAATAGTTATGCTTCATTATTAGTATTTAGCCTATGAAAGTTTGAACAATGTTTGGGTTATTTGGTATTGAAGTAGTGTTTAAAAGGATCTCTGATTTTAATTGGCTTTTCAGTAGCTCTATTGTAGCTACGCAAGTCATAATTTGGCCGGTAGTCTTGAAGGAGCTGTGTTTAGTTTTGCGCAACATAACTATCCACTTCTGCACTGCCTTCTCTATCAATAACAATGTTATGCAACAAACACACACATTTCAGAATCACGTCTACATTAGCCAGCGTACATTGAATTTCAGTTTTTAGAACTCGCTATATTCTCCATCTTCCTCCCTATTCTTAAAATAATCGTTAGTCCATTCTTCCCTAAACGGCTATTCATCCATTATTAAAAAGGTCAACACATCATTTTCCATCACAAATTCTTCTTCGTCCGATGACTCCATCTTGACAGCTCGCTGGAAGTGATTACTGCACCTTGTTGCAACCAATGTGACCACTTCGTACACGCACAAGCTACTTGCACAATCTAAAACTTGCGCAAGCGTTCATCCAAAATGACCGCATCCTTTGATCCGTGGTTGCACGTGCACAAGCTTGTACAATCTTGTGCATCCAGTTCGCACTCAGTGTGACCAACTCGGGTGCACCACCATGGGTGTAGATGGATTTTCTCGAATTTTGTTTCTTCGTGAAAGCTTGCGCATGCTCGCGCATACAGTTTACTTGTGCAAGATTGCATCCAAAGTGACCGCAGTCTTTCGCTCTTCCGCCCAGACCCCAATCGGCAGCACTCAGCGATAACTCACACGGCCTTTTCTGATACCGTGCGGAACGCACTTGCTATTCGTAATGAGATCAGCCGGTAGACTGGTGCCACTTTACGACGGGACTCCTGGAGCGTCAGTACATCAGACCATATGGAAATGCCATACGTGAGGACTGACGTGACGACTGATGACAAGAGTGCTCTCCTTCTCTGTTTGGGGCCTCCCTTATTGGGCATGAGCCGTGATAGAACAGCCTCAACTACAGACGCCTTGGCACTGGCATGCTCCATCTGCTGCTTAAAGTTGAGTCTCGAGTCTAGCATCATCCCTAAATACCGAATGCACGGCTGGGACGTGATTTCATGTATACCTGCATGCAGTGATATCGTCTCAAGCTTCTTCCTGCTGGTGATCAATACTGCCTCGGTTTTGTGTTCTGCCAGCTTGAGACCAACCGACTCCATCCACCGGTGAATCCTCGTGAATGTGACCCCGAAGAGGTTGCTGATGTCCTCCTGGTGTTTTCCTACAATGACAAGAGCGACGTCATCCTCAAAGGCCACGGGTGTCACTGCTCTTGGTAGCACGAGCTTCAGGAGTTCATCATACATGATGTTCCACAAAAGAGGCCCAAGAACCGAGCTCTGAGGTACTCCTCCAGTTACCCGATACTCTTCTGGACCGTACTCCGTGTCGTACTTGAAGACCCTGTCAGAGAAGTAGCTAGCTACCATCTTCTGCAGGTATCCTGGAACATCCATCTTCGCTAGTGCCCCCATGGTGCAGTCTCACCTGGCTGCATTGAAGGCGTTCTTGACATCAAGCGTAGTTACTAGACAGTACTGCTTCTCCCCGTTCTTCCACCGCATCCCTTGCAAGTTTCACCACCAGGTCAATAGCGTTGAGCGTGGAGTGCCCTTTGCGAAATCCATACTGCTTATTTGATTGGTTTTTTCTCAGTTACTTTCTCGATTCTCCCATGGATTATTCGTTCCGGGACTTTTCCAGATGTATCAGGCATGCAGAATGGACGGTAGGATGAAGGTTCATCCGGCGGGTTCTTCCCCTTCGGGAGAAGCATCAGTCTATGCTGCTTCCACTTTTGAGGGAAGATGCCCTCCTGGAGACATGTGTTGTACATGTCCAGGAACATTGCTGGCACTGCGTTAATGGCTGCTGGTATGTATGTATGTATGTATGTATGTATGTATGTATGTATGTATGTATGTATGTATGTATGTATGTATGTATGTATGTATGTATGTATTTATGTATAAATATATTTGTATATATATATGAATACATATATGTATATGTGTATATATGTATGCATATATGTATGTATATGTGCATGCATGTATTAATGTATGCCTGTTTTTTGTGTACTACACACATGAGAACCATAATTTTGGTACTAGTAATTACATTTATTTTTTTCATATTATTGTAATAATGTTGGTCAATTAATCTCCAGCCGTAAAACCTCGTTACGCTTGCCGAATCTGGCATACTGGCCATAGTTTGAGGACCCCTGGTTTAAAGTGTGACTCTCCATAGAATGGACATCCAATGACAGGAAGATCGTGGTTGAAATTCTAGACGTGGGAACGGAGTTGGTTGTTATCAATATTTTTCCCCTTTACAACTACGCAAACGCGTTTACACCTAAACAAAATTCAACTTTTCTTAGAACCCACCTCGGTGACCGCATGGTAAATGGCGTTACTCTTGCAGTAGAATAGACTGCCGATGACGGGGAGATCCAGGTTTGAGTTTCAATCTGGTGTACTGGTGGCGGTTTTTCTAGAAATTATCTTTCCATTGTACCTCGATGAAAATCTCAGTATACTTCCTCTAAAATAAACTGCTTCATATCTATAAAAAGGAATGTAATTAGTGCATAAATTATAGCCCGAGCGGGTATTAAGACAGTGGGAAATTAAAAACTGTAAGACGATGTGTAAGGACTACCGTCCTACGTCTTCTTAACCCCTCGAAGAAATAAGTATTGTGATGGTCAAAAGAATCCAGCACAAGATTGTATAAATATCGACGTTTTATGGCCTCCCGTAATAGAAAAAGTAGATTTTACGATGGCTTGTGTCTGTCCTTCTATTGTCTGTGCCCCAGCCTAGAACCGAAACTATTTTACCGTTTGGGTTAAAATTTGATATCTTGTGTTTTCTTAAGTTCCTCCCGAGTGGTTTTTGTAATTATACATCTAATTCTAATTTTAATTAAAGGGACAAAAGAGATACACATCATTTTTCTCAAAACTCGCTCTCACAATTTTAATTAAATTTTACATCCAAGCATTATTTAACATTACAAACAAATTGGTTGTTTTTTTTCCTCCATGAAAATTATTTTAAGGGAGATTTACATTTTCAGAAATATAAAACTTGGATCACTTATCCAAAACTATTTGAGATTCGAAATAACTTATCATTCAAAAGTGTAGTACTGTTAAAATTAAAAATATTTTATACTGGCATACATTTTTAAAAACCAATAGTTTTTTTTGCTATAAGCAAGCATATTCATATTTTATGGAATATCAAAAAATATAAAATTGAATGTTATGATATTTAGTGGTCAGAGATGTTCTACTTAACTGAATGTTTCTTAAACGGTGTATATTATTTCATTTATGCTTTTTGGTGGAGGGTTTATGCAACAGTGTATATTATAACGATTCACAAATCTTATGATTTCTTATTAATTATCTATATTTTAAGATTAAAGAGAGAGAATATATGTACGATGCACCAATCTATTTATGTTTTGTCTAGATCTCACTTCCAGTTCGGGTTGTACGCCCATTTACAAGTTAAGCTAAGTAATTAGGGATTTGGAAGGTTGAATTTTGAGAAAGGGAACCCACATTTGCGTGGAAGTCCATCCAAACAAAACGACACTTATTAAATTCTACTTGGAATCGAATCCCGATCTCCTCGTCATTAATAGTCCAGTCTATATCGAGAGTGATGCCATCTTAGACCATTCTTATTTTTAGTACCGTGTCTTACTACCCATTCGGGCATTTACTAATTACTCTAATCCATCTAGAGGTTTGAAAGGTTTTATTTATAGGAAGTGTACCCTCATTTTCCTGGATGAACAATGGGAAAACCATTCTGAAAAAACCACTACCGGTACACCCGAACAAGATTTGAGACTCTATCTCCACGTCATCGTTAGTCTAGTCTACTACGAGAATAATGACCTAGACTATCCAGTCACTGATGCGGTTCTTAGACCATTTGACTCTCAAAGCAGATATGAACTAGCTAGCAATAATTTTGTATCAATTGAGGTATTTAACTTGAAAGGAAACTGATAGATTAGCACACCGATTATAAACTAGTTTAATTTCATAACAAGCACAATAGCTAGGTGGACACAGATGAGTAGTGACTGATCTAATATACTGTAGAAATAGTCTATATTTATTTTATTTAAATCTATCAACATCATTATACTACTATAAAGCCACATGGCTGACTCATTCACTGACATTAATGCTAACCCACTTCCATATGAGCTAGAAATTTGAAATTTGGCAAACTTATTGTTTTTAACCTGTAGCCAACGGGAAGATTTCAAAAATAATTTTTAAACACCGAAAAACATTCGAAATGTCGGAGCAACTTTAAAGTCGGTGTGGATCTTTATCTGGAAGTCTTTTGTGGATAAACGGTAGGACCTATCACAAAACAGTTTTGGAATTACATTATTTTACATGCACTTGCAAAGAAAACTCACCGGGTGTTTGGGGGTAAAGTCCCTAACGAGCAAAGCGTGTTATAATTATGTAGCCCTTTCCTCCAACGAGAAAAAATAAGGATTATAGTCCCTACGCAGTTGTACTATAAATACAAGAATCATTTTATTGGTAAAGATCTAGTGATAAGAGCTCTCGAATCCAGATCCACAGGTTCCGGGTTCAATCCCTGGCGTTTACAGAACTCTTCTGTGAATCACTGAGTCTGGAACGGGATCAAGCTAAACCAGGTGAAGATAGATGAGCTATTTTAATAAATAAGTAGCTGCTCTGGTATAGAAAACTGAGGCTCATTGTGCTGATCACATGAATCCCTCTATCTTTAAATCATGGCGGCTATTCGATCAGTATAGCTTGCTTGCGGGCTCACACCAGTAAGTGTTTACATAAAAGATTATATCACTAGATGCACTATAATTAAAGCAATTGTTGTCCAACATTTTACTGCGTAGATTTTTATTGACAAACGGCATTAAGTATTACATTAAATGTTTGCCACTACTGCAGGGTGAGTTTTTAATACCCCTGTGCAAGCCTTTATGATTATATTCATAGAGAACTTGATTTGTAGTAAATAAAATGTTTGGATATGTTTATATAAAGAGTTAGATATTTGTATATAAATAATGAAACTACAATATTTATTTTTTATTAAAGATGTAAAAGATAAATTATAATATAATTGGTATACTGCAACACATATAAAAATTATTTTTAAAATGTGTATATACCAACCAAACAAAAAAAGATATTAAGAATATCTTGTTTAGTTTTTAAACAATATTTATTATTATTTTTATCATTATTATTATTATTATTATTATTATAAATACTTATACTTTACTTCTCTCAAGTTATTTAATATTATTTTTATCATTTATTATTAATAATTATGTCCTAATTTTTGTAATTATTCATCAGTATGTATCATTATTTAGCTATTATTTTTTATTTATTATTATTTTACGTATTTGTGAGGTACTTGTGTACTCTTCAGTGCTGGCTTGTCATAGGTCTCACTACTTTTGGTCACTACTATGATAAATGTAATAGAAATTGAAATTATGTATCTTTATGTATTTGCCTTTGTTCAAAAAATGATTGTCATAATAGCAAGTTCTAACATTTATTTTGCCAATGTTCTTTGCTTGAAAGAAATACGTTTCCCACAATGATGAAACTTCTTGAATTTTTGTAATGTCAGTATTATAAATCAACATAAAATTGAAAACGTTTGTAGTTTATATTTAACATATTATCAAGGAGTAAATTTCATGAAAACTTTTATTTTTATTTTGTAAATGTTTTATATTATTTAAAATGCTACGACTAACTATAAATATAGTTTTGTAAACTTTCCTATAAGCACGTCTGATAAAATGGTGGTGTCATTACCAAAATTTTAATCAATTCAGACCTAAATACTTTATTTGATGCCAGTTTAGCGGTTTGCAATCCTTAATGAACCTGTCAAATAAGGAGCTTGTGTCTTCATCCAATTGTTATAAGTCATTAGGGTTTTTATTAGCCCTATTACCTGTTGTTTCCTCTTTACAACGTGTGTATACGTTTTTGAGGGAATTCTCATTAATAGTAATATTATATTTTAATACCATAAATAAAGACATATTTAATAAAATCCAAAATGGCTGTTGAGACGAGAAATCTTAATATAACGACCCTGGGATGTTTCTCTCTCTCTCGCTTATCGGAGCCTTGCGCAGGGATTCAGTTTTGTGGTATTGATCTAGACTGGGTGCTGTCATCTAGGTTCATACAGCAGTAACGCTAACTACTAGATGTAGAGTCATCTAGCAGTCCAAATTACAACCTTAAATAGAAAAGTAACATAACTTTTCAAAAGATGGCCAATGCATTCATTTGATAATATAATTATTATTACTACTACTAGTAATATTTATCACCGCGTCTTTTAACCGTTTGGGTTGTACGCTTTAAGTACTAATTACGCTACTGGAATATAAATTGGTAAGGGTGAATTAGAGGAAGTGACCCCGAATTTGCGTGGAGGGAGAGGGGAAAACCATTTAGGAAAAACCACCCCCAGTTCACCCGACCGAGATTCGAACCTCGATCTCCCCGTCCTCAGAAGTAGAGCTCAACACTACTAGCGCGTTAGCCAACTACACCACCGAGGCGGGTAATTATTAATAAAAGGAAAACAGTACAATTTTTTGAATAAGACTTATATATTTTTAAATTTGTGTCCAGGATGGTATATTGATTAAAAAATATGACCATAAATTAACTATATAACGATTCAGTTGCCGCATGATCTGAGGCAGCACTCTCTTGAAAGATTAGCCTACTGAAGACGTGTATATCGGATTATCGGGTTTCAAACTTCAGTCGGGTCTAATAAGGATGGTACTGCCTAAATATTTTACCACTCTTCTTTCACGCAAATGTTGAATGAATACCTCTAATATATTTCTTACTCAACCCCATAATCCATTAATGTAAGTATCACATATGTGTATTAAGTGAACAGGTAATAAGACGCGGGGATAAAAAAAAAGACATAAAAGTTTAGCATTACATACTATTTTAGAGGAATAATTGGTTTACTTCCGTTTATAAATTATTAATAAATAGAATATGGGTAACATTATACATTATTGATAAACTTTTGTTAAAAAAACAAAAGTATGATCATGTTAAAAATGTGTCAAGCTTTGGTGAGGATTATTAAAACATGGATTGTATTAATGTTTGATAGTATCTATTAATTAACTGTAATTTTATTCATTATTGATATTTGGTCTAATATGAATACATATTATTTTCTGAGTCCCCCACACGAATAACCTTTGAACGACATAGCACGGTATAATTATTATATTATTATATTTATTCCCTTTCGAAATCAAATTGGTTTTATTGATTTATTGGTGATTAAAGTCACAAAGTGAAATAGTAGACATGGAAAGGCGTGTATTTAATTTAGATAAAACCTTAGATATACTTCCTACTTCACTTGAATAATTACTAAGGGAATATAAAATCTGCTCGAAGAATAGTACACTCCGTCGTGATTGAAAGGTAGCAACTTATAATTCACTGAGCCCACGAGGTATGATATTCCTCCACACATGATCACAGAATAGTTTGCCTAACTACGCCCAACACCTAAGTTAGAGAAGGCCTTAAGTCGTTAAATTATTTATTGACTGTTGGGAAGGAGTGATGGGGGAGGGGTTATGTCGTTTAGCGATGTCCGAATGTTTTGATTTAATAAATTAATTTTACTTTAATGTTCTGATAATGATGAAATCAATAACTAATATTTACATACTAAGTAAATTAATTATGTTTGCTCTCATTTACAACCGGCTCGTATTTTTTTTATCTATTAAAAAATTAACCGCGTCAAACGGTTTTTGGGCACTGTTGCCCACATTGATTAGTTTTACATGGTAACATAAAGCAAGTCTCCCCTTTTCAAAAATCTTCATTACTGTTTATAGCCAATTATACATTTATTAATGATGAGTTATTATATTCCACACATGTAACGTAAATAACAGATTAACTATAAGATATTTTTACTTTATTTGTAAGAAGCTGAGCTTTAAAAAAATTCTGTAATTTAAGGGTTAATTAAAATTATTTTATATTAATTCTGGGTGGGAAAAAAATAAATATTTAATAAATCTCATCCATTGGACATATTTTAGTTATAAAAGTGATTTTATTTGTTTCTTTAAAGTTATTATGACTGTGTATAACTTTGTGGGTGCATAGTTCAATTCCATACTTTATTTAATGTTACCATAGCGGCTATAATATAACTATATGTAAAACGCTTTAATAATTAATACTTTGATTAAGAAAAGTGGTTTATTAAGATTTGCGTTGATTATTATCATTTTATAATAAATTTAAAGTATAATGTTAACTGTGATTATTTTTGTCAAATCTCCTTTTTACTAAATCAATTCTGGAAAAACTTTTTTGACACATTTTAATAATAAATAATAGCTGTATCATTATGTATGTCAAAGATTACAATAACTTTCCATTAAAGTATTAAGTACATTTAACTTTTAAATAACTTTAGAACGGCCATGCTAGATTAATTTAAAATGTAGTTTTAATTGATTATTATGTTTGTTTAATAGTATTAATGCTAGATTAAACCAAACGAAACTAAAAGCTTATTAACAAGTATCGCGCTCCAAAAAGATGAACCACTAATAATTGAAGGCACCCGTTTTAATATTAACGGCTCAACCATGTTTGATTGAAAAATGCAACATGCAGTTTAACCAAAATTTAGAATTTACAAATGATTAATTAATAAGATAATTTTATGATTACTATAAAGTTGAATCTAAGTCATCTATTAATTCAGAAATTGCATTTAAAGCTATTGATAACACATACATAGGACCCACATAGATTATTTATCATATTTCACATTGACCTTGCAACAATTTTCCTTCAATGACGTCAAGATCAGAGTTATATTAGAGAATTCACATCCACTGTGTATAGGTAAAGGTATGTCCATGTGCTATGGGTTCAAATAACGTCCCAAACAAAGAAAATTGTTTGGCACCTTCAGAATAGACGCAAACACTAGGGAGTCACAGTCTAGTAGCAATAAGTATATTCTCCGAGCAGATTTCCGATCTAATTCAAATTGAATGATTTAATTCATAATATAGATATTTTAATAATATTAGCTTGTAAGAAGATAATCATTTTCTTGGTCAATTTAAACAAAGACATCTAAAAAATTACGCCTGTATATTTAAAAATGTATTTGTTTTTAATTCCTTTACTTTAAAACTCTATAATTTCTTATTTTGTTCAACACATAATTTGCACTATTACTCCGAAATGGTTTATTTATGATTCTAGTGGTAAAATTAATAAAAGAAGATTTAAAAACAAGTACGACCCCCTCAGAGTCCTGTTTACGACATAATCTGGCTAAATTCTGGACTAGCAAGTTATCAACCTACGCACTAGTAATAATGTGGTGTACCTAACCTGAAACTAAACAACACCTATTAATATCACATAAGAGTATAAGCTTACGTAGTTGGTAAAAGAAGAAGCTATTGCGAACCCCCCGCACCCAAAAAAAGCAAGTCCAAATCTATGACATTTTTACATTTATAAATAATTTTTTGGGGTGAAATATAAAGACTAAAACAGTAGTGTGGTAATCTTATTTAAAATGATTGTATACTCAAAGGAAATAGTTGTGTGACACCATATTTACCTTCTCATCTAAAGTTAAATTTTGTAATCATGAGACATTACTATCCTTAGAATATGATGAATTTTCAGGTATGATGTGCCCCCGAACTCAAAAAAGTGAATTTTACAATTACATCTATTCCACATAATCTGTTTTGATACATGTCTGTCTGTCACTGGCCACATGTGTCTATGGTTTGTTAAATTTAGTTTAAATTATACGTTGAGATGTTTTATCGCAATACCCTAAAAAATTATTAATTTTATTTTGACCCTAGACGATGAATTAAGGGTAGTTTATTATTGAACGATTTTTTTAAAATAAAATTTCTTCGAAAATGGTGATATCTTTAATTATTTATTTTAAATTTATATCTAAGGAGTGTGTGACCTCCTAAATAACAACGCAGAATTAGATTTTGTCTAAAAATTCGTTTAAAGTTAGTTTATCAATGGGTGATTCTAGAAAATTCCAAATATTTTAAGAGTGGATATAGCGATTTTGATTGTAATTAATATTTGGAGAGTGTTTTTAGTTAAAAATATAGTTTTATACGTTTTTTTGTGATAAAAAAACTTTTTAGGGTATTTTGGTGCTGACTGATTTTTCTAAATTGTTAATATTTTAAAAAGGGCTTTAATAATTTGGTTCAAAATGTATATGTGTTAAGATTTTCAAACACCTTGAATAATTATATTTAATTGTTTAACTTTAAAATATTAATTTAAAAGTATTATAATGATGACTAAATTTGGAAAAATCTGCGTTCTTTTAAATATAGATATAAGGATTTCTTTAGAAAAATGATGTATGGTCACTAATTCACATGATAAGTAATAATATATGTTTATTTTTTAAATAAATTAATTTAAGAGTAGTTTACATGAAAATCATTTTAGAAGAATTAATTTATGTATAGATACTGTTTATTGCTATAAACCAGAGGACACGCTTGTTTTTTTAATAAAAACATTCTTAAGTTTATTTAAAAAAAAAATATTCCCGGAAGTTTTGTTCCAAGCTATAATTTACCACATGAGACAGTTTGTACGATTGAGTCGTACCATCTATTTAAAGACAAAATGTTTTTTATTCCGTAAATATACCAAGTCACAAGAATATTTTCTTCTCGTGTTTAAAGTGAATTTTACAATAATAACCGAGCGAGCATCTGACATTGTCTATCCAGATCTTTGTTTCTTACGTGAAAACTGTCAAATTCGTCGACAAATTTTAAACAAATATGACAAATATATTCTTTGATCTTAAGCCTAACAACGTATTTACTATACCTGGTTTTACGATCTGGCAGTCCATTTTAAGATGGCAGCCACTAGAATATCTGGATGACTGTATCTTAATTCATTCCATGATAGCTACCAAAACGTGTTAACCAATTTAAGCAAAATTTGACATATACATTCTTTGAGCTTATACAAAACAAAACGTGTACAATGCTGCTTCACCTGTTTAACTATTTAAAAATTGTGGACACTCAAAATGCTGATTGTTTAATTATGTGGGTAATTTTGATGAAATTTGGTATGAAATTTCTTTGAACCTAGTTTGAACGATGTAGGGAATGCACTGTACGAGTATATAGTTCTTAAATCTGGCTATCCATTTAAATATGGTGGCCATTACAAATATTTTTTGTTTATTAGCTCATCTTGAGGGATTTACTTTACATTCTAAGCAATCGATCTTGTACCAAAGGCGTACTTTTTACTTTCTCTCTATCTTACAGGTAGAGAAAGAATTGTGATCGTCAAAAAAAATTGAACTTGGGATTTTGATAAATCTTGACGTTTCATGACTACATGAATGCGAAAAAGTTGTTTTTGAATTTCCGTCTGCCTGTCTGTTTGTCTGTCTGTACCTCCAACTAGAGCCTAAACTATTTTACGGATTGAGCTCAAACCTGATATCTAGGGTTTTCATAGGGTTGCCCCAAGGTTATTTTGGAATTGGATATCTACCCCTAAAATTAAGGGTAGTTTACTTAAGGGCAAAAAGTGTTAAAGTCGATTTTTTCAAAATCGGTTCTAATGATTTTGATTAAATTTCATTTATACACATTAATAAATATTCTAAACAAAATGGCTACTCTCAATATTTCGGCAAAATGGCTTTAAGGGCTCCGGTCTGAAGCGTAAATTAACATTTTTTTTATAATATCTCCGAAACTATTTGAGATATGAAATTACTTAGCATTACAAATATGTATATATATTTATAATACAAATATTTTATTCGAAAAATATTTTTATAAAATCAATAACATTCAATCTATACCTAATTATATATATTTTTTAACTGTTTGGACATTAGTTTAAGTATTGCGACCGTAAAAAAAATCTAACCTGAAATGTTGATGGATGTCGACGTATCATGACCCCCCCGAACCCTAAAAAATAGTCTTTGCAAAGCTGTCTGTGTGTCTATTAAAACTTAAAATTAAGAGTAGTTTTATAATGGGAGAAAAGAGAAAAAATAGGCCTTTTCAAAATCTGTTCAAATGATTTTGATTAAAATTCGTATCTAGGGGTTAATTAAGATTATAAACAAACTGGCTATTTTCATTTTCCCATGAAAATGATTTTTAGGGTACTTCACAAAAGCGTTAATTTCCGTATCTCCACAACTATTAGAGATACTAAACAACTTATAATTGCAAAATTGTAGGAATATTAGAAATAAAAACTTTTAGTTGACATATATTTTTATAAAAGCAACAGTTTCTGAGATATTTGCAAATATATTGATACAATTTTGTGAGCTTTAGTAGTAAAGATATACTACTTAAGTCTTAACTCAATAATTCTCCGATGCCATAGAGTAATTAAATATAAGTAAGTATCTAAAAAAAGTATGTTATTTTTCCTTAAACCACTTAGGAGAAATGTTTGTACAGCAATGATATATCTCCATTTTAGACTCAATAGTCAATATTTACATTTTTTATTAGTCCAAATGTATAAATGGATAATTAAATATCAATGCGATGACTTGAAGATGTGCAACACCTAATAAAATGTAAAAATTTTAACCGGAAATCGAAATTTTAATACGAAGTGTTGACCCTTGTGGACCCAATATTAATTTTTTTTTATTGGTCCAAACATACAAATGAGGACATTAATTCTTTAAAAATAAAAATATAAGATTTAAAACAGATAGTTTGATGAATCATGACGGCAATCTTGCCTTCTTACATTATTCCGTTCAGAAATCTTACGAGTTTATAGAAAGAGAGAGAAAGTCTGTGCGGTGCACCGTAATATTGATTTAAATGTTGACATGCTTTTTGAGACTGGCATATTGAACCGTGGGAGAATTGATTTTTCTTTATAAATTAATATGATATTGATTATATTATTAATTTGTTTTTTGTCTTACTTGCTCGCTAAGGAATAATACAATCTTAAAATCAAAGGTCTACCACTCATATAACTACTAGCAGTTGTATGTTTCTGAGATATTTTGACATTCAGACAATATAATTAATGCCCTATCTCTTATCGGTTGCCAAACAATTTAATGCAACGTTACTATATTGATTTATCGAACTGTACACAAAAAAATATCATTAATACCCAAAACATTAATGCAGACTTAAAAGCAGTGGAAATCTAATGTAAATATGTGCATTCTAAGCTGGGAAATTATTTGATAATGGAATTGAGAGCATAATGATTATACATGCTATCCATAACTACTCTCTCACATTGAGAGTGTATTTATTGCTTCACTTTAAAGGAGGTATACGTCTTATCTCCCAGATCAAAACATCGTCATAAGTTATTGGCGTAGTAGATTGTTTTATAGCGTTGTTCGTGATGGGTATTCTCGGTTAAATTAATTGTACTGAAATATGAATTAGTATATAATGCACCAAACATCATAAGACATAGTTTTGGAGGACCTAAGAGTTATAATAAATTAAAAATAAAAGGCCTAGCTTCATTTCAGGTAATTTTATTGTTTATAACTTCACTATACCAATATTAATATGACCAAACTTATTTTAATCCAACACCACTAAAAAAGTCCCTTTTAAATAAGTATATTTAAAACCTTCTAAATTGATCAGTTAGTGTATCTAAAGTTACTTGACTTATACTTCCCTTCATAAGACCTAACTTCCCTGGATATAATTTTATAATACCTAAAGTCATGGTTTCTAAGCTTTGGTTCTTGTTACATTAGGTTAACTAAACGTCAATAAATATACATCGCCCTACTGTATAATGTTTTGTATCCTTTTTATGTATTTTTATTAGAAGAAGTTGTTTTCCTTAAAAACAAAATAATATTCTTTCAAAAATTGTATGTTACGTTTCATCAGTCTGATTTGATTTGTTTTGTATACTTTGGCCCAGTAGATATATTGTTTTTAGGAGAAAAGTTAACACATAGTAACTTTAATAGCATTAAATATAATTATAATAAAATTTTAAAGTTAAAAACAGATTAATCGTTTTGCCAAAGTTATGTCTCTAACAGCTTTGTTGTATTATTTTGATGTAAAATCCATGTATTCAAGGCAAAACTATCTTATATTAAGATGCATTAACACTTTGAAAATGTACAGTAAATAATTTTTTCGCAATATTTTGGTTCAATTATGGATAAAATTTTGTATTATACAAAAAATATATAATAATAAATAATTTCAAAACTGTATGTTTTAGTAAGGGAGAACCTAGTATTATTTAGACTATATTTACAGCTGACATAATCTAGTTAAAACCTGTCAACTGTAGATAGTCAAGCTATGCCCTGAAGTCCATTAACTATGTTTTCATACGACATTTCTAATCCCCTCTTGAATATAATTAGCCTTTGTCTGAAAGCGAGGCGTATTTTGGATGTTAGAAAACCTTCATCTGATTATCTTATGTTCTTGATGAGTTCTCATGCCATCCTACTTCCTTGTTCCCCGTTACACCCCACTTGGCGCTTAATGAGCCCCCTGACGTCACAAATTGACTGTCTATATACCCCTTCCTTCTCCCAGAAATGAAATTTTACTGCTCATGTTCCTCTTGCGAAACAATTAAAAAATGGGTGCATAAAAACTCAACGCACACGATAGTCTAGATATAAAAAATTGTGACACCCGTATCGGTGGTCACATGGTCTTACGCATGATTATCGTGTTAGGCTGGATTACTGATGCCGGAAAGATACGGGATAAAATCCCAGTCGGTTGAGTTAAGGATGGATTTTCTTACCCCTATACCTATACCTTCACGACAATGTGTATATATTTTTTCTAACATTCTACCTTCTTCATCCCTATTCAAATAACGTAACTCATGTAAACGTATAACCGAACGGATATTAAAAGGCAGTAAAAAAAAACTGTTAAGACTGCTTTTTGTAAATTATTATGAACTTACAGTTTCCGAAAAGGTTTATTTTAGAATATCATCATACTACCCATCCTGGCTACCATTCCTTGTTCAAACTAATTGGGTAGGTATTAAAAAAACATTTTTTAGAGAAAATGTATACGCATGTGCAAAGAAATTGAAACCAATAAGAAAAAGCATTCTCATTATATCCAGATGAATTTCGAGACAAAAACTACCCATCACCAGATAACCAGATTTGATGAGCTTGGTGTCTGGTCTGTTTGCTCACCGATGTATGTGGGAGAGCTTTAAATATTCGATTCTGTTTTCAGGCCAAATAATTGTTCTAAATATTATACCTCTCACACAATTTATTAACGACCTAATCTAATGAGAAGGTATGAATAGCTAAGTAGTTTAAGGAAACCTGCATTAGAGTGGAAAGTATACGTATGTATTAAATATAATAATAAACCACAAGATGAAAACCAACCCCAGTTCACATGGCTTGGATTAAAAACCAAACTTCTCAATCATTGATAACCAATCACAATGGTGATCATATGTCCTAGACCACCTGACCATGGGTGAAGTTTTAGTTGTAATTTAAAAATATAATTGGTGAGGCCTTAAATCAAATCTATTTAAGGCCACTTTTTCATCCATGAACATTTTAATTTACAAGATGATAGAAAGAAGAACAATATTTGTACCAAACTTTTAACAAAGTGGTCTCACCCTATTCTCACCAGAGAGCAGTGATGTCAGTGCGTGTATTTGGTTTGTGTTATCATAAATAAATAAAGGTGCTGTAAAATTTAAGAAAATAACATTATATTTAATATAAAAAGGATAAGAATACATTTAAATAGTCTATTAAATAAGTTTTGATACATTATTTAAATAAAATTGGTATTCGTTCTGAGATTCAAATTTCTGTATATCCTCAGAAAATTATTTGTATCGATATTTTGAGTATGTGAGTGTATTACATTGTTTTGAAATATCTGTAACTTCCTTCTCAAAGTTAATACTATCAATTTAATGAAACTAAACAATTTATCATAAAAGCGTATGTTTAATAAAACATAATAGCTCAAGTTCTTAAAAAATATTATTTATCTGAAAGTCCTTATTAAAGTAGCAGTGACTGGTGGCATACTCTTTAAAATTGTGCATGTTTGGTATGAGATGTCTTGTTTTGTGTTGTTGGCAAAATTGTGTGGAACTCCACAACTGCACAATGTCCCTGAGGGGAATCGCCTAGAAAATGGGATTTCCTCGGAATAAGTGGAGAGAAATACTCCAGGGGTAAAGGCTGGTAGTGAAGAACAGGGAAAAGAGGTGGGAGGAGAAAAAAAGGCAGTGGAAAGGCTCGTTGTCATATGCCTTTCAGAGCCACTCGCTTACTCACCAAATCTACTATCTAACCTCTCTTCAAGCCTTGGGCTGTAGACAAGAAGGCCAAAAATTGAAACTTAATCAGTTGTGAACAGTTGAAATTGATACACAAACAATCAAATTAACCCTTTCTCTCTAAAAATTATATAATTCCTATTATTTTTATTTTAGAATAAGGACATCCGTTTTATTATTTCTCGAACAAAATAATGTGATGAGAAATTAAAAGGGTATGGGGAAATTAATGATTTATACTTGGATGCTGATAGACTTTTGGGATATTTAAACACAATTATATACAGTTTTAAATGGGTCCTAGCTATTAAAAGTCTTGAATAAAATGAAGTGTTTTTTTTAGTAAATGACGTTATTACTTTTTGCTAAAGAGTGACAACTACTTTATATTTTTACTACACTATATATATTATGATTATTTTTGATTGTATATAACCTTCTACTTATTATTTATTACATGTTGTAACGCTACACCTATCATATTTGATTAATTTTTATCAGTTTATTTGTTTGCTATAAGCCCAGAATGCAATTTGTAAAAATAGAAAATTTAATAGTGTTATAGTCTGACACCTTAGCTCAGTCGGTAGCGTGCCTATCTACTGAACATAAAGAACCTGGTTTCGATTCCTGACATGGCTGAAAAATTTATCGAAGGTAAAATGTGGGTTTTGACTTTCACAATGCGATTAATTAAGGGCGGGGGCTAGATGGTGTGCCTGTTCTAGATTTATGTTAATTTATAAGTCGTGTGCTGATATGATCAGTCATTTCAGAAAATGGCCGTTAAACACCTTAAATAAAATAAATGAAATTTTTATAGAAAACACATCTAAAAACTTTCAACATTATTTTCAACGATATATGAATAATTTTAAAATTATTTTTGTAGTTCTAAGACTACAATAATTATATTAAGTGAATTTATATGGGACATAGACATTTTAATATGGTTCAATCTAACAATTTTGGTTTTAGATGTAGAAATCAAAATAGTATATCGACCAGAAAGAGTAGGCCTAGTAATATTTGGAAAGATTCCAACCTCTATTATTAAAGCTATATTACTATCATTTTGAAATTGATTCAATATGTATTATATCATTGCTATGTTTATATATTTATCGCGTCATCATGCAATTAAACTCAATGACCTAGCTAAAGCTGTCTGTTGGTAAAGATGGTGCCAACTTCTTCTGATAGAGAATGCTATGTGAACCTCTTAGTATCAGTTTTCTAGACCGGAGTTTCTATTTTTTTTTATTCAAGTAACTCTTTATCTTTCCTTACGAGATTGTGTTGACCCCATTCCAGAAACAATGCTCAACAGAAAATTCTTGAAGAGTCGGGGATCGAACCCATGGCATCCGGGACAGGAACTCTTAAATATTATCACTAGACCATGAAGACAATATTTATATATTTTATAGTTAGATAGGAATATATTATATTTGTGAAAACACAGATATACAGGGTGTTTCAGTGAAAGCGTGCAAAAATTAAACTTGACATAGGGGATGCTCTGCCGAACATTTTGAGATAGGGAACGTGTGGTCTGCGAAGCCAGCTAAGGGGATATGGTCCTAAACATGTGGGGGGTGAAGGGGAGCCTGAAGTATATTTCGTATGGTGATATAGTAACTGTTGTGAGGTACTAAATGGTAGCTTTCCTTCATTTTGTCAATTATTATATCGTATACTGTACAGTACTACCTGTACCTAATGTTACAACTAATTAATGTAAATAAATTACATGTAACGATTAGATGTAAATAAACCGCATATCAGTAACATTGTCAGACACGTTTAGGCCCATATATCAGACCAAACGTTCTCTATCTCAAGATGTTTAATAAAGCATCTCATATGTCCTGATTAGTTTTAGCACGCTTTCTCTGAAAAATCCTGTATATCTCTTAAATATTGCCTAGTATTCTTGTCAACATGTAATTTTACGTACAGTTTTTTATTCAAGACATAATTTATACTACCTGCTTACTAGCTAGGTCTGTCGTAGCTTTATATTATAATCTAACTTAGAACAAGGACTGCTACGACATCCAGTCTCCGGGCGTTAATTTATCAATGTGAAAGGTTAAACTCACATTTCATCAGTGATAAATATTTCGGCGATTCCAGTAATTGAACCCTGGACCCTTAGCTCACTAAGCAGACAAGCTACCGACTGAGAGAAGCTGTTGGATTGTCAATATATATTCCGTGATTTAAATAAAATTATTAATTCACAGCATCGAACGCTACTTAAGAGATTTACAGGGAATTTAAATTTAAAAACGGAAAACTGTGAACTAGTAGGCTGCAGTGTGAATGCTGTGTTTAGAGAGTCGTGTTCCATACTTAGCATAATATGTGAACATATGTCTGACTAATAAATTAAGATTAACTATTCCAACGGCTAGTCACGGTGATCTAAGGTGCTATATTAGCAATAGACTGGAGTACTTGATGGTTAAGTTGAGGTTTAAACCTCGGCTAGGAAACGCGAGAGTAGAAGAGGAATATTAAAGTAATAATGGATGGTAGGGGAAACTCTACATGTGATTTTCCCATCCACTTTTCATAATAATGTAATTTTTATTCACCCTAAATCTATTTTCTGATCGCTTCTCCTTATATCAATTCATCAATAGTTTTGATTTTGAAGAAATAACTAAAATAAAATTAAGGCGCTAGTTCAAATAAAGTCCAACCCACTCTGGTGGATGCATGGTCTAAGGAACTACTTTCTAAAACTACTAGACTACCAAAGGCGGGGGATCTGGGATCAATCCTGGTTGGGTGTATTGAGTGTGGTTTTATCTAAATGGTTTTCCACACTTCCTCCACACAAATGAGCGTAACTTCATCTAAATGTAAACTTCCTAATTCCTAACGTGTTAATGTAGTTATTACATAGATGAATAACGAAAATGGATAGTAAGACGTGGTGCTAAAATAAAATTAGTAAAAAAAAAGTACAATTATATCAGACCCTATATACTAACAATACGATATTTTTAAATGTTTAATTTATTTATTTTTGTCAGTGCATCTTACTGCACGTTTGGGTTATACTTACATTAGCTATTAGCGCTAATGTGCTAGGAGTGTGAAAGTTCTAATTTAAATGAAGTGTAACCCCATTTGCGTTGTGAAAGAGTGTAAGTAAAACCATTTAGTGAATACCACCCTCAGTACACCAGATTGAGATTCTAAAGCCAAATCCTCATCATCGGCAGTCCAGTATATTGAAAGAGTATCACCCTAGACTATGTGACCATTGAATCAGATTATTAAATGTTCATAAATAAGGAAAAACAATCTTACTATATCCGGAAGAGATTTAAGCCCTTACCTTCCAGTCATCGATAAAATAGACTACGTACCATAATTATACTACTTTAAAGCCAAATGGCTGACTCACTCACTAACTGACATTAATGTTTACCCACTTTCAGATGAGCTAGAAACTTGATATTTGGCAAAATTATAGCTTCTAGCCTGTAACTGACGATAAAATTCCCAAATGTTAAGAATTTTAATTTTTAACTCCCGAAAAAAAATCAAAATGACGAACAAACTTTAAGATCGGTGTGGACCTTTCTTTGAAGATCTCTTGTGGCTAAACGGTAAGACCTATCAAAAAACTGCTCTGAAATTACAATAGATTACATCCACTTGCAAAGTAAACTCATTGGGGGGTTTGAGGGGTGAAGACCCCAACGAGCAAAGCGAGTTTACTATATAAAACCTTCAGGTATTTGGGGGTGGGAGTTCGGGGCTATTGCTCTAGCTCTCGCCAATCGAACTTATCCTAACTTTGCTCTTCTGGCTGATGGAAGAATTCATTTCTGAGATGGGGACACCATTTAGGTTTTTATTATTATTTAGCACCGCGTCTTACTACCCGTTCGGGTTATACGCTTTAAGTACTAATTACGCTAATGGATTGGGAATTGGGAAGGTTGAATTAGAGGAAGTGAACCCGCATTTGCGTGGAGGGAGAGTGGAAAACCATTTAGGAAAACCTACCCCCAGTCCACCCGACCGAGATTCGAACCTCGATCTCCCCGTCCTCGGCGGTTGAGCTCAACATGACTAGCGCGTTAGCCAACTACGCCACCGAGGCGGGTACCATTTAGGTGAATTCTATTATCCTCCAGATTGGAATAGATGAAAATTAAATAAATAAATACACCCATATGGTGGGATGACACATGAGAATGTGATGGTGGATAGCAGAGGGGACCTACAGTTTAACATGGGTTCCTAATCACGGTGGAGGCCTGGCCTTCCACACATCCACAAAGCGTGAAAGCACAAAGGTGAAAGAAGGGTTAGGTAATCAGATAAATATGTACCGGGACTGGGATTTGAACCACGGACCACTAACACAGAGGTGTTGCACCCTATCCCTAGACCACCACATCCCCAACCCCCTTTCAGATATGTAATTTACACTAGTTTAGAATTTACAGTACTTAGAACACATAAAATGCTTAAGTTTAGTTTATTATAGTAAAACTCTTAAACATTAATTTTACCACTATTATTAGGTGTATTTTTCAAACATTTCAAGTTTAAAACCACTTTAGTTGTTTAACCAGAGTTAGTCACGTCGGAACTGAAATGTAAATATTGGTCTTGTAAACAATTATTCTAACAAAGTACACAACACACACTCTCTCTGTCTCTCTTGCCTGTGCAGAACACAAAGAATAGTTGGTCAGGATATTTACACTAGGGGACATGGGTTCACTATTCCTTCAAACTGTTCGGGTGCGTTGATGTAGTTTCACACACATTTGAATAGTTACGTCAAAGAACCCGCTAAGGGACAAGTATTATTTAAATATTTTCATGTTAGACTAACTATATTATATAAATATATGATTTTGGAACATTTGAAATAAAATGTTATCTTTTTTATAGCAGCACGTCCTACTACCTGCTTGGATTATTCGCTTTATTCAATATTGAATATATATATATATTTGAAGCATTTTACATGTACTTTATAAATAGTCTTATTATATCAGCACACGAATTATGAACTATATTAAATTTAGAACAGAAAGAAAATCCAGCCCCATCCAGTAAAATTCATCATAGTGAAAAGGGAAACCGACATCTCACTAATAAGAAATATTTCAGCGATGCCAGGAAATGAACCACATACCCTCAGCTCAGTAGACAGACACGTTACCAACTGGGCTTAAAGGCCCGTTGACACGGTGTTAGTGGACTATTGCAAGTTTAGGGGTATTAGCTTACTAACATGCTAGTTTTGTTGACACGCATTTTTAACCCTTATTAGTATCACTTATAAAAAATAGGCTGAAAATGAATGGGTGCTAACTGATTTCTCTATTGGAGTCACTTTTTTTTATCATAGCGTCTCATTTCTCATTCGGGTTATTTATACGCATATACTAATTACGCTTATGTGTTAGTAACTAGATAAAAACAAAAATCCTGTGGATTGACATGACTGGGAGCTATATACGAGGTACCTTAAATATAAGAACAATAACCCTGTCGATTGACATGACTGGGAGCTATATACGAGGTACCTTAAATATAAGAACAATAACCCTGTGGATTGACATGACTGGGAGCTATATACGAGGTACCTTAAATATAAGAACAATAACCCTGTGGAATGACATGACCGGGAGCTATATATGAGGTACCTTAAATATTAGAACAATAACCCTGCAGAATGACAAGACTGCGAGCTATATGTGTGGTACCTTATAGGTAAGAACAATAACCCTGCAGATTGACATATCTGGGAGATATTTGAAGTACCCTATAGGTAAGAACAACAAGCATTATCATTGACATAACTGAACGCTATAGAATTATCATGACTCATGTGGTAACAATAAAATATAATCATAATAAATGACCTATTTTTAATCATAGCAAGCACTAACAATTAATTCACCAAAACTAGATTATATTCTACATTAATTTTCTCCTCTTCGAACACATTTTTCTATTTTCTAATATAGCTGTTTCGCATTGTTAGTTTTGTGTTATTTTCATGCAATATTATATGATCAGTTTATCGTTGTTTTACTCCTGCAAACTGATTTGAACCACCAACTACCTGGAACGCTATTACCGGTTAAAATATATTTAATCGGCCTGTTAAAATTTGTAGTTAAACTAATACTATCAACTAGATTATGTTAATATTATTTTCAAATATACAGTAATGTCAATTTAACTGTTGGTAACAATGTAACTAAAATCAATGGTTATTATTCAGGGTAATCGCTATTAAAATATAAGGAAATGCATGATTTGCAGCATGCGCGAAAAGAGCTTCCGTAGATAAATTAAGTTAGGCGATTGTTAACAGGAAATATTTCTTGTGATGCAGAGATTTATATAAAAGTGTTTGTTATAATATTGTAGATATAGCAAATGGCTATTATCTGGTATAGTAGGCTACATAATTAATATTAGGATAGTCACGTTATTTTGGTGTTTTTAAAATAAATCATAGTCTTTTATTATTTACAATAGCTCTACTAATTTAGTGTATTTAATAAGTGTAATCTCTAACCTTATCAATATCGGTTGTTATAATCACTTGGTCTAATTTACGGCCTTATATTGGTTGATCTAGTTCCACTAAGATATATGATGAAAATGTTGAATTAGGTAATTAGTAAAAAATCTTAAGAAAAAAATTAAATTATAATTGAAAGGGAAAAGGGAGGTCTCCGATGCTAAAACCCTGAGAAATTAATATTTGACATATGAAATTCTTGATAGGTAGTAAATATTTATATTAAAGAGATTATTAATAATTTTCTTATAGTAATTTTAAGTATATGAATCAGGTATGAGTATGGATCTTAAAAAAGGTGTCATGGATAGAGATTACAATAGATAGAATATTTTCCTGTTAACATTCAAGTCCAAGCAATAATGGTAGATTTTCCGAATATACCTGAAGAAACACATGGCAAGCCATTATAGAGTTAAAACAAAGGTATTTGGATTTTATCCGTGTAGGTTAAAGTAGTATTAAAAACAAATAAAGTGGGTTTTAAAATATGTTGTCCGTTGCTGGGCAGGAAATGACCATAACTGTCATGAAATAAAGTGTGGAGATGGCAACAGAAGCATTATCAGGACCTACTAGAAATACATTTCATCTTCAAAATTTGGATAAGTTTACTATGAAAGCACATTTGGACAAAGTAAATTATTATAACACATATTTTTAAAAGCCGTGAGAAAAATTTCTTTAGCAATGCTACCATTTATCTTTAGTCAAATTTCAACAAAAACACAAAAATACTTCTTAAAATTCCAAAGAAAAGAAGTATTACAAGAAAAAAAATCACAAGTACAAATTTCAGAAATTTAAACCTAGATATGAATATTAAGATTGGTGGTTTGAAAATATGAAAGAGAAATGAATGCTCCCCTAATGAATTCTCCAAGATACAGGATACACCTACGAAAGCCCACTAAATTTAAAATATATACACAGCCCACACCAATATTTTAGAAAACTAAAGAGAGAATGAAATTATAGTTGATTAGGGAAAATGTTTATATTCAAGAATTGAACCCAATGATAAAAATAATTTTGAAGTGTGTTACCGAAGAATAAATTTTAGAGTGGTGGATGGACACAAGTTGTGTGGAAGTGAGGCCAGAAAATTACTGGATAGAATAGAGGCCAGAATCTCCTTGTCATGAAAGAATCTATAGTCATTTCGTCAAGTGGATCATTCAGTTTGTAAATTAATAAATTTCGTAACTAATTTATCAATTTGACAAATGAATTAAAATTATAATTTTTAATCCAATATTTAAAAAAACAAATTATAAGGTAAAACAATACTAAATATCTGTTCTTTAAAAATGTTCGTATAAATGTGTTATCATTTTAAAAATATAATGAAATTTAACTGGTTTGTTAAAATATACCATCAGGCCCATTAATATGTGAAATTATTTAACAATTTTAGTGGCCAAAATTTGTATTTGTGGATTTTGTCATTTTACTCATCTGTGAACTTAGTCACATTGATCACTTGTGAATTAAACAGTTTAATCAACAGGGATTTTAATTCATTTACTCAGTTCTGATTGTAAAAATGTTAACACTTGGTGAACAAAATCTCTTTACACACACGTGAACTTAATTTATTTATTGATTTGAGATTGTAGTAATATTACAAATTTGTGAACATTAACTCTTAACACACATGTGATCTTAATTTATTTACTAATGATTTTAATAAGTTTACCAATTTGTGAAAATAATACCTTTACACACAATTTAGTCACTCATTTGTGATTTTAATACTTTCACTAATTTGGAACGTCGCTTTATTCATGATGTTTTGATTGTAATTTCTTTACTCATTTGTGAAAGTAATAGATTTAGGCCTACATATTTGTTAGGTTAATCATTGTATTCATTTGTAAACTAATATACCTTACTTATGTTATATATGAATTTATGTAGAACTTATCAATATATTTTTGATGGTTAAATATTCGATCTATACATCTAGGAAAATACTATATTAATTTGTAACTAAAAAGTGTTGATTGTGCTTTCCTAACGTTCTGGGATTTAATTACTTTATTTAAAAATAAATATAATAATGTGTATTATTTATTCTTTAGGGTAAATATGAAATATATTTTCAAATAAGAAAATATTTAACTCTCAAGTTTTGGTAAATTGTTTTACTTGATTTAAGCAATTAAGATTAAAACGTTTTGAAAATATTACACTTTTTAGTAAACTTTTCAGAAAATTAATATAATCGTATTTAAATGAATCGTTTAAACTGTTACTAGTTTAAATGTGACAAAGCATTAAACATATTTAAAAAGTAAATATTATTTTCTAGTACTAATGTGATGGAAAACATGTCATGTATTTGTAAATAAGTGAAAAAATGGGGCACGGGTCCTATCCAGTTGTATACAGCCAGTTTATTAAATTATATAGGTTTTATGCATTATTTTATATCAAAAATATGGGAAGAATTTTCTACCTCAACTTTATATAGAGTGAATTACCTATCCTAATTATCTGGAAACTCCAGTCCTGGATATAGGAATATTTTAAATGATGTATGATGGCAGTCTGACAGATTGATCCATTAACTTCTAGAAATATATTTAACCGATATATTATATTAAATCACTAGGTTAAGTGTAACCATCGAACTCACTCATTATTGATCGTGTTATTGGTAATAAACCTTAAGGGATTGGGCGAGTGGGACGTAACATTCTAGTATTCTTATTGCCGATGAACTTAAGAGAATGTCTCTCCTCACGAGTAAAACGTAATCAAGTTAGTTATCAAAGCTTGAACGAGGTGGCGCATCATGGTGTAGTGGCACTGGGGTCATCATTAAAAAACAAGATATTTTATAACATTTCACGGTCGAGGGGTAAGGTGTCAGACTTCTATGCTGGTGGCAGGGGTTCAATCCTTGGTCCCGGCACAGATTTATCTGATTACCAAACCCTTCCTTCACCTCTGACAAGACATCTTGTGAATGTGAGGAATGCCAGGCCTCCACCGTGGATCGGATTCCACATTAAACTGTAGGTCCTCCATTTCACCTCACAATCACCCTACCATTACACATTAGTGTAAGTGCGTATAACCTGAACGGGTATTAAGACGCAGTGCTAATAATAATAATAATAATAATAATAATAATAATAATAACATTTCAATACAATTATTTAAAAGCATGACAGTTTTTTTAATATTAATTAAGGATACAAAAAATATTTAAGATATTCATATTGTAATGTGAATAATACACAAATAAATGTGATTTCAGATTTAATATTCATTCTTATATCCCAGTATGTTGGTCTTGAAATATAAGAAACCGTTGATCTGCCAATGTGGACAAATAAACTAATGAGTTATATATATTTGGAATGATTAACACACGTTGCACATTTCATAAATTTAGATTTCCATAAACTATTTATACACACTTATCCATGAATACATTAAACAACCATGGATACATAACACAACCTTGATTAACACTCCGTTTAGTGACAGACCATGCACCCAGAGTGCCATACACCTTAAAGCACTATTTACTTTCATCTTACACAGACATAGGTGGATATACTAACCATACATCCATACCATACTCTCTTAGAACATTCCATATCATTCTCCTAATCGCTCGATCGTATGCTTTCTCCAGATCAACAAGTGCACAATACACTTTCTTCCTTACTGCCATACATTTCTTACTCACTTGTTGCAATGCAAATATTTTGTCTAAACAACCTTTACTAGGAATGAAACCACATTGAGCTCCTCATATCATTCCGAAGTTTTTCAAGCGCTCTCTCAATTAAGACTCTCCCAAATACTTTGCCTGTAATAATAAACAAACTAATTTCCCTATAATCCTTACAATCAATATTAATGCCTTTGCCCTTGTACAAAGAAACAATGACAGCTTTCTTACAGTCAATTGAAAAATTCTAAATCCAACTCCACCTTTTGAACAACATTACATAATCTGGCAAAATGTACCATAGCCTCACACTTAAGCATTTCACTTGTGATCCCGTCTACACCCACATATTTGCCATTCTTAAGCCCTTTCATAGCTCTAAACACCTGTGCATCGTTTACTCTTTCACTCATATTTGTTGGTATAGCAATTTAACACTTATTCATTATTAATGTATATGTTGGTAGTTCTGTTTATAGTATGTTCTTGCCTGATATATATTTAGTTTTTTGTTAGTTCATATTAATATTTTGGTTAATAAACTTATTTTCAATCCGGTAATGTTTTGTGTTCATAGAGTAAACGTTATAAAAACCTATGGTGGCACGTTTTCAATATTTTCCATATATTCTACTATTTTCTCTGATGTTTCCTCATACAATTGCTCAAAATAGTCCCTATATCACTCTCTTAAACTGTTTTCATCCCAGAGCATCTCAACACATTCATTCCAAATGTCATAGATCTTGCTTTTCACCCATTGTTTATTACGCTTTACCCACTTCCAGAACAGTTTATTATTTCTCCCAAAATAATTCTGCAGTCTTTATTATTTTAGTCTAATTTGTTCCTTACTCGCCTTTACTAATTTCTTTGCTTTCTCTTTTTCTCTTTGTATAAGTCCCACAAATACAGAAAACGTTCTTTTGTACGATTCTTATTTTTATCTCAGAGATTCTGACACCTGTTAATACGACCACGCATCTTTTTTTTAATTTTTCCACCATCACAACTACACACACATCCTTCATGCACTCACCTACCTCATTTTATTCTGTTCCAAGAATTTTCTTTATCATGGGAATTTATTTTGGCAGTCCATTAATGCTCTTGTAAAATTGTTTTCCCAGTAATCTTTTATATTGCGGTCTCACCCTCTTATTCTTTATTTTTTCCACTTTCAGTCTTACTTGTTTATTAGTTTGTACTGCTTGCTCACAACATGCCTACCTATTTAAATTACTGAGATCACCAGGAAGTTATCCGTTCCAAATTCAGGTCCACGCAGAGCCAAGGTATTATTTACTCAATTTCTCAATCTCTTAATATACACCAGAAAATCAATCATAGTTCTCGAGTCGCCCCTTTGGCATCCATAAAATGAATATATTTGTGCTTAAACCATGTGTTTGACACAAATAAACCTTTTTATACACTTAGACACATTAACTCGTTGCTATAATTATTTACTCTCTCATCGCCATATATCCCTAACACCAACTCTGAATTAACTCTTTGGGTACCCACTCAACCATTTATATATACTAACAAGATAGTCCCTTAACCCGGTTCATATGCATTCAAGACTTCATTGAAATCATTAAAAATTCTCCCATCACATTCTTGTATTCAGCCTTTACTGAAGCATAGCCAGAAACTTACTTAATTTTAAGGATGCCCATTTTCATACGTTCCCTTGGAAGTATAGATGATGCTAATTCATACCTTAACACAAATTGCTTAACTGATGGGCATAATACTAAGAATCCTCCCTGAATTCATCTTATCCATTAATACGAACCTGACCACAGTGCCGGGCTACCATCAATCATCATCAATCAATTAGTGTTTATTTATTTAGCACCGTGTATTACTACCCATTTGGGTATTAATTACGCTAATTAACTATGAATTGGTTAGGTTGAATATAGAGGAAGTGAACCTGCATTTGCGTGGAGGTAGAATGTAAAACCATTAAGAACCCCACCTCCCCCCAGTTCACCTGATCGAGATTCGAACTTAAATTTCATCGTCCTCGGCAGTCTAGCTCAATATGAAACTAGCGTGTTAGCTAACTACACCACAGAGGTGAGTAACAATTGTTTCTATGAATGAGTATCAATAGAATGCGAATAGCAGTTAAACATTTTTATTTTTATTGACTTTTAAAAAGTAATTAAAATAAAATAATCATAATGTGATATTATCATATTAAATAATAAAGCAGGTAAACCAACATAAATCACATAAATACTCTTGGTAAATAATTTATTATGTATCCGTCATGGTTTTATTCAATCAAGTACTTGTAGGAAGCACAATTATGGAGTATTTGACATTACTAGGAGATTACTTATTAATGATAAGATATTTTAAGTTTCGTTGCTCTTTCTATTTTCTTATTTATGGAAAGAAGTATTGTGCCATTTATATATTGATGCCTATATAATCCGATCAATAGACAACCCAAACACTTTTCTCGGCTATAGCTACAGCTGTCCGAGTTTCGTTGGAGTTTGGCTCATGCGAGCCAAAATTTATTTATTTGTGATCGTATTCGAGCGTGTATGAGCAGCTTTATGCGTCATCGTCACTCTATCGAAAAACTTAGTTGGTGGTTACTAAAGCCTGCGCACACCTAATTGGATTGGATCGGAAAACGACGGAAATTATTTACTACATGCATTTCATTGGAGGCCCACACACTTTCTCGGATCGGATATAAAATGTTATGTCCAATCAGAACGGAACGAATAGATTTGCCATGGAGGGATTATTTTGACGGATTTCAAAACTGTTCTAAAGATATGCGCATGCGCGTCCTCAGTTCTTGCATATTTCTCTACACTCACGCTCACGCTGCGCTATACATCTGTTGGTTTTCCATTCCTCTTTGCTGGCAATTTTTGTTTAGATAAACATGTCTTTGGATGAAAAACTAATCTATTTGGTTCAACTATACCATGGGATTTACGACATTAGTAGCAACCATTATTATGACAGTGTTTTGATGGGAAATGTGTGGGAGGAGACCGTGGAAGTCTTAAAAGAAACTTGTAAATAAAATGGCACACCTTGTAAACATTATCACATTGTCCATCTTTTATTCATAATGATTTAGTAATTTAAAGTTAGGCACAAAGCAACCACCATTGCCTCCTCTTCTGTGCTGCTATCACTCATCTTCAACATATAAACTCTCTTTGGCTGGTTCCTTCCTACTGATAACAATTCCAAACAATTGTGCGGACATAACTCGTGTCCGCTGTTTGGGCTTTAATTCCAAGCGTTCCGATCTGTTCCGATACGATTAGGTGTGCGACAAGCTTTAGTGGTCATGGATCATATCCCCTCAAAGCGTAACGAAGGCGTTACTATCGAAATGCTTTGAAACTACTTTTCCACGCAGATGCATGACAGTTCCCCTAAAATCTACTTTACTCACGCCAACCTAGTCCAATTGTATGGACATATGGTTAGTCTGAACGAGTTGTACAAAAATATCATTATTGCTTTTACTACTAATATTATTATTATTATTAGTAGTAATACAAGTATTTTTAATCGTTATAAGAACAATCATAATTGAAACTAATTTATAAAATGATTTTTTAATTAATCTCAAACCGATACAAAATATGTCAGCTATATTTTTTTAGTCATCCATCATATATGATACAAAAAATATCGGATTATTTTTTCCAGACAACTACGTCCAAAGTACTATTTTCCCTTCTCCTTCTACCACTACAGCCACGTGAACAAAGTTTTGTCTCAACTAACTTGACACGTGTATAACCTCTCTGGTGTTGGTCCGAAAACAGGCCTAGTCTTATCTTTGTGGAACCACCCACCCCTTCTTGACCACTAGTTGTGGTTTAGGGTGGGTTGGAGAGGGGGGGATGTTGTGACAGGAAGAGTGTGACAGAAAGGTATCCTACTCCCTTGCTCACATCCTCTAGTAGCGTTATCTAGAGCTATCCTCGACAAGACTCTGGCAGCTTGTCTACTGGGAGATGGATTGCCATAGAAACATCGTCCAAAAAACTACGAACATCCTCCTTTTCTCCCCTTCATCCCCCAAACAGCGACTAAATGTGTTTTCAAAATTCCCATTCAGAGTGTCCTTCTCTTAGAAACATGGTTTAGAAAATATTGACAGTATAGTAGCTGTAATATTTAAACTTACATAAAATATTTATATTATATTGTATTTTACATTAATTGTTTAATCTCTTGCCAAGAGTGTTGAAAAGAATCGATGCAAGCCTCCTTTTGATACTCATCAGTTCAATTCTAGATCGGTTCAAAAACAAGTCTGAAGAACGTTGCCTGTCTGTGACGTCATGGGGTGTCAAGATAGGATTCACCATGTTAGTGAATTCACGTTTTATTCAGCGAGTTTAAAACATATAACATTGAAACAAACACCATAATTCTTCTATAATTCTAAAAATAGACCTACAGTGTCAAAACATTTTGTTTTTATCATTAAGTTTTTATTTTGTAAATGTATTTTCATATGTTCTTTACAAATTAAGAATCAAACCAAAGCTATTATTTATGCTTTTAGTGAGGATTACTCTATATACGTATACTATTCTGTAAATTGAAATATGCAATCCCCATGATCCATGTAGCAAGACGAGAAAGCCATTTCTCATACGAGCGTGCTCGGTCCTAGTTAATTAGTAATATGTCACCGCGGCTTTAGGTCATATGCTTCCGAATTAACTCTAGCTACAATCTTTATCTGTTTGCTCATAATGTTAGAACCAGTAACGTCGCTTACAAAGAAGCTATCTGTTAAGCCGCTTCCATTTATTTCCTTCCATTAATAGGAATAGTATGGGAATTTGATCTTAACCATTATATTAACTAGTACATGTGCGTATAGCTCGAACGGGTAGTAATACGTGGTGCTAAAATAAATAATAATTCAATTGAAGCCCCTAGCAGAAGTTAGTGAAAAATAGATACTTTAAAATTAATTTAATATCGACGTGGTCTAGAGAGTCTAGGTGGAATTTAGTAGTAAAATAAATAATATCTAGAGACAAAAAATATTATCAGATTTCCATATAAAGGGCCTTACTACAACAACTTTACAATATTCAAAAGTCAATCGTGTTAGCTACAACCATCACTTTTAATGTAATATATTATACAAGAACAGTTAACACGAGTAGAATATTAACATATTTTCATTGTGGACCATAAAATAATATATTTACATTTATTAAATGGCCATTCCCACTAAATTTAACTGTGGTTCAAAGAAACTTGAATTAAAAATGTTGGAATGTAATCTTAAATTTTTTCAATTGAATCTTTTTTGTGAGTGAGTTGGAAAGATCTCTACGTAGCGCATTAGATAATAAAATACAAATAAATACTCCTATCAAAACAGGCAACTCTGAATAACGACAAACCCCTTTCGTCCCCTTTACCCGCTCTTTCTTCCCCTTCTTCCCCTCTTCCTCTTTTCCTGTATCCAAAACTTGAGAATGAGAGTTGGTGCGTTACTACTTCTATCTTGAGGACATCCAGGAACTACATCTTCTCGCCTACCAACTTTCCACGCATGTAGTTTTCCTTCGTCTTTTTCCCATTTTCACTCTCCCTTAGAAAAAAAAACTTTTTGATAGAAATCTGTGCAACTTTGAATTTAAATGAGATAAGGAATTTGATTTGAACATAAAAAAATGAACCTATTTTTTCAGAGTATGAGGTTCATGATTGAAATTCTCAACGTGGTATCTTTATTAGGCGGGAGCGTGTGGCGTCTAGAGAAGCTCCCTTTGTGGAGGAGTTCCTGGTTAGGTTTCATTTTGAAGCTCATTTTCTGTCCTCAATCGTCTTCTCTGCTGACTTTGAAGTCCTCACAAAGAGCGACAGATCCGTGAAACCAACACAAACAAACGAAATTATCCCTGTAAGAAAATATATAAATGCGCGCCGCGCCGCATTGGAAGGGAATGTAATTGTTACGAAGAGGTACACTCCGTTTACCTTGAGAAGTACCAGACTTACCTGGACTGACTACACTGTCACCTAATCTTAAAACGTTTACTCTCTCCGTAGTAGAACAGAACAAGATGAGGTTGTTAACTTTCGGTAAAAATGGAACTGATAGACATATTTTCATAGGGAGCTAGAAAAGTTACTTGATCTACTTTCACTTATTCATACGTCAAGCCATGTAATCTACGGCTGTATAATTTAATGGGCTGGGCTTTTATCAATACCTATAAAACAACATGAATAAAATAGTAAAAAGACCCTAATGACCCCAGTGTGTCGATGGGCCTCTAAACACCAATAATAATAATAATAATAATAATAAAATAGTAAAATTTGATCAAATATGGTTTGCAATAATATATATATAATTTTCTTAAAGGCTTTACCTAAGACTGTATACTGGCCCGATTATCTGGTATTTATAAGTACTTTTTATACTTTGAATAAACAATCTTATCTAATAAATTTGATCGAATAAAAATTGATTTTGACCGTGGAATTAGGACCGTACATTTCATTTACCCTAAAAGGCAGTTCTCATACCATGTCTGATTATATTATTTTCATATCTTAAAAAACGATATCATAGTGGAACCAAGCAAGGTAAGTGTGCTACCTTTCAGGTTAAACAGAGTATAAACCAACCCCTTGATCCATGATTAATTAGGCTCTATTTAGTTTAAAGTGTTTCCACAGGTCCCTCACGTTTATATTCACTATCAACATCACTTCATCTAATCGGACACGAAAAGGATGCACGATTAGTACATTCAAGCGTCCCCTGGGCAATGGTACTTTAGTACTGGCTAATCTTTCCACAAACTGGGCTACAAGCGCAGTATTCCAGACATGCACACATACAGCTCGTATCAATATATGTGGGAGGTAACTTGGGTGTAGATAGTAGAACTCAAAAAACACCAAAAGTCATTATGAACATATCATGTCCTAGATTCGATGGTTCTCGATATAAGGCCCTCCAAGGTTCTGGTGGATTTGTTAATAGCCTTATTTGATAAAGCTGTGTTTGTGTAGCTGCAGCCCTGTCTCTGTACCAGCAGTGATACGTAATTTAATAGGTGTAACAGGGGTGTATCAACTAGGGCTATTAACAATTACAACGGGAGCTCTCGAGAACCATCAAACATAGGGCATATGTTCATATAGACTTTTGGTGTTGGGTTGAAATTTACTATCAACACCTCAGTCCATTTCCACACAAATTATTGATACATCCTGTGTATAACGAATCCCAGGTTTCTACCTGAGAAAATTATCCATCCGAAAGTTAATGGTACATTTAGAGAAAAATAAATTTAGCTAATATAAGTATTTTGTAGTGCCACGTTCAGGCTATCCACATATTTACCTTGATTTGGGATGAGTAAGGTAGGTTTTAGAGAAAATGTAGTTGCATTTGTATTGGGAGAAAGCTGTAAAGATATAACAGTACTGTGCCTCTCCTGAAATCTCCTTGTGTCTCACAGTTGGAGAAACCCTATTCTAGAGCAGTACTTTGGAATCCCCTGATTTAAGTGATGATAGATCTACAATAAACAAGACCATAAGGATATTAGAGTGAAATTGGGATTGTTCTTTTTTTAGTGTGATATGATTTAACAGTCTGCTTCCTGAAGGCTGTGTTATATAATTAAATGTAAGTGGTTAAATATAAGTATCAAACGATAAATAATATTTTGATACGAACTAAATCCCACTCTAGCTTATTTAATTATAATACAACACAGTTAGGTAGGACAAGATTAAATTTTAAGTGAAGACTATTACAGTTGCGAAGATGACTCACGACCACTACATAGCCTAATAAACCAAATAAAATAATCGGGAGGGGGGTGTCACGTGGCATATATTTGGAGAGGGGGCTACAGCTAATTTCCCAAATTTAGGCTTTCTAAAATTAGAAAATATCCCAAGTGACCAGGTGAAAAGAGCAACGTTGAGAACACAGGGGCCAAAAAGCTCTGCCCGGAGAAAATGGTAAAATTTGAGACCATAATGGAGCCTTCAATTGAGGTATTAGACAACTTTATTTTTAAAATTAATTGTAAATGTTGGATAGTTCATGTTTCAGGCTTAAGTGTTATTCGTTTTGACACTCGCTATAATTGTTTGTAGAAAAAACTAACAAGTTTCGGCTCTTAAGAGATCTAAGCTTTATCAAGTGATCAACTTATAACACTACCTAATTATCTTAGGAACAATGCTATCTATTAGGCCAGTAGTAGCAGCAGTGGTAGTATCCTTAAAACTAGTATACAGTGATAATAGCGCTACTAGCCAATTTGATTAATTGACCTTTCTATACAATCTACTACAAAAGGTATCTTTATTTAATGTTTGATGAGCTATGAAGTTGGGAATTGTTTAAGAGTAGGGATTGACATTTGTGAAATTTAAAATTTGTATCTACAATTCTGAGCTAAAGAACTTTAATAATCGAAAGTCCTGTGATACAGAGACATTCTAGAAGTTACCAGCTCAAGATCTCGACTCTCCACAAAATTCAAACTTTCAAGCTTTTCCCCAAAATTGGAGGATGCGGTACCCTCTTAATCCCCCACCCTCCAGAGTGATGCCCATGAGTATAATATAATTTACCATTTATCATCTATTACGATGGCCTATGTCTGATAAAATTAAAATACTAGTGCTCTTAACATAGCTATAATATTTGTTACGCTGCCCCCTAACTGCAATGCAATACTATTTGGTGCCGGTAAATAAGGTTCAGTGTTAATGATCTCCCTTTCCCAAACATAATTTCAAACTTTTACTATTACTATTATTATTAACAATCCGTCTTACTGCCAACTCTGGTTGTAAGCATAACTGAACTAATTGCAAGAATGTGTAAGGAATGAGAAAGTTTACATTTAAAGAAAGTGTATCGGAATCAGCGTTGAGGGAATGTGGAAAACCATTTTGACATATAACCTCAGTACATTTGACCGAAATTCTAACCCCTATTTCTCCGTCATCACTTATCATGTATATTGTGAGACTGACGCATTAGACCATTTGACCACAGCAGTAGGTTATACTTTCGTTGGTTCCACATTTAAAATGCACATTTTACATTTAAGAAGGATTTGTAAATAAAAAATAAAAACACTATTTTGGGTTACATGGGATCACGAAGAAGTGAGAAATTGTTCTCTCTGCCTCACCATTTGGACAGTCATAAATTATCTGTCAATAGCTCCTTTGTGTAAATGTGTCGACTCGTGCATTTTGTGGAAGCACCTCATTAGACAGGATATACAAAAACCACTAAAAAAAGTTAATTTAAGAATTTGTCCCATTTAATATTGTTTGAGTTTGTCCGATTTATGTTTGTAGTCCAAACTGCTTAACTCTATAGGAAGTGTTCAAAATGGCCACGCTCGGCCTGAATGCAAGCCTGTCTGCCATTTATTGTTTTGAAAAGTTCACTATTACATCTAACTCTTAGCACAATAGAGCTAATAGAAATAATCTATAGAACATACCTAGTCAACAGGTCAAGAGATATCTAGTATGCTATTCTGTATTAACATGTTAGTGGAATCACTTGGCTGTAGCACAGAAACAAGGTCAAGTGGGACAAATGCTTTTATTAACTTGTTTTATTGTTTTTGTGACTACTGTAGTGGCTCCTACATGTTACGGTACATTCTATGTATATTTACACACATATTTGCATTATTATACATGAAATAACATGAGCTAAGAATAATATACTAAGGAATATTATATTAAACAAATATGAACAGTATCATAAAGGTACTGTGTGCATATTGTTATTTGCTTATTAATTTATTTTGCTAGTGTTGCTGGC
This sequence comes from Timema douglasi, assembly GCA_901482245.1. Lineage (NCBI taxonomy): Eukaryota > Metazoa > Arthropoda > Insecta > Phasmatodea > Timematidae > Timema > Timema douglasi. Next base: position 67,537 of record CABEEJ010003172.1, read on the forward strand.
TGCTCTTTGGTATTAGCAAATGCTAATTTAAACAAGCAGAACTAACATGTGTGTGCTTCTTTTTTTCAAAAACCTTTTGTGCTACCATATATAAAATTGGTTTATTTATATAATGGAATCTAAGAAATAATAAATAATATTATGTATTAAGTAATTTATTTTGATAGTAATTTTTCAAGTAATTGTAGCACATAAAAGTGTTTTATGGAAAATTAAGGTGTCACAAACTATGGAGATATGTTTTTTGGAGGTACAAAATCAGAACAACTTACCGAGGACAAACTAGTAATTTGTTGCACTACGCTACTGGTGGTAGTAGCACTCAGCACATTATAGCGACATGTAGTCGTATTCGCAGTTTATAGGTCTACATAGTGGCCCGTCATTTTTACCACAAATAAAGAAATATATATATTTTTCTAAACATATATTTTAGCAATATAATAGCTAAAACTAATTTATAATCAAATACTATGATCTCTAATGATTCAGTAAATCATATTTGTCGGCCTATCAACTTTATGTGTATTTAATGATTAATTCTTCAACCAATAAATGACCAATTATTTTTTTATTAATTGTTTAAAAACCTTGACAAAAAAATTAACATCAGCTATTAAAGTAAAATAGGATATTTTAAATATTATTACACCAATACATTGAACAGCTATAATCAAATTGTTAGATATGTTTTTTTATTTATAGTCATATATATACAGAGTTTTCCTGGACTATACAGCCAACATTTGGGAAGTATTAGAGGAGCAAAAATCTAAATCTTTGTTCTATTTTCAATGTACTTTTAGCTTCTTTTTCGAGAAAAGAACAAAAAAACAAAATAAAACTATAAGTATTAAATAAAATAATTAGTTAATTATTGTACTTATTTTGTTTAAAATGATGACCTCCAGATAGGATACAAGTATCGCAAATTTTTAACTTAATATTTTTGAAATTTATTCCACATTTTTAGCCAAATTATAAAATGGTTATTGGATGATATTGACATATCTTATATGTACCGGACTTCTCATAAGCTAAGAAAAATATCAGAGCAAATTAGAAGTAACCGTAATGACAATGTAATGTTACATAAATTTATAGACAAGTGTTTATTGATAAACATAATATTTATGGTTTTATTTCACTTTTTATGCAAAAAAAACGTGTTTTACTTAGTTTTTTTGCTGTGTAAGGAAGCGCTAATAAGAGGACACATTGAATTAATTTTTCGATCTCCTACAATTTCCCAAAGTTTGGCTCCTAAGCCTAGGAACATTCTGTATATTCGTTCGAGGGTCGTGCACTCCTCTAATAATTCTCGTGGACCACATTTTGAACCCCTGTAACGTCCAGGGGTGCCTTTAGCAGAAGTGAGACCCTGGGAAAACTTCGTTCGCGAGGCCAGCAGTAATTATCTGAATAGCCGCCTCCCCCTCCCCACCTCCCTCTCATCTCCCCTTCCCAACAAAAATAAATTTAGTTTTGTTTGATGTTATTTCTTAAGTTTGCATCTATATACCAATTTTAAGCCTTGTGAGGTATCAGGAAATACCCTAATAGGTAAATACATGTGACCATTAATGATATGAACCGTGTTTTATACATATAAGTGTAGTGTTCAGTAATTTTTCCCAACTCTTCGTTTGATTAGCTCCACCAAAACCTGAAATGTATAAGGATATACCAACTGTGAACTGTGTCAAGTTTTAATTAAATCGGTGAATGCGTTCATAAGTTTTCAAGAAACATATTCATCACAGAAAGACAAATGCAAAAGAAGAACTAACTTCATTCGTTCAATAAATCAAACCACATGGTTATGTTATTTTTTTAAACTCTGATAAAATTTGACCCAACCCCTTAGATCAATAGGTAGTGCGTCTGTCTACTGAGCTAAGGGTCCCACGTTCGATTCCTGGCATGGCTGAAAAATTTATCATGAGCAAAATGTGGGATTTGCCCTTTCACTGTGATGAATTAAAGGCTGGGGACTGGATGCTGTGCCTGTCCTAGTCTTAAATTAAATTATAAGTCAGACGACGCCACGACAGGCCAGCTAGCTAGCTGGTAGTGGAAAATATATGGCTTGAATAGAAAAACTGACCAAAGAAGTCCACAGCCTGGAAACAGTAGTGGATTTAAAAGTAACTCTGGCAATATTTGCTAGATTGCGTATACAGGGAGCCTACTATACGAACGTGTAAAGAAAATTTTCCATCCCATCTTGTTTTCCCCCCTCTGTCACCTAAGCAACCGTGGGTGGGGTCCACCAAATCGTGGGTCCTGTGCAATCACCCCGTTTGCACACCTCTAAGGGTGGCCCTGATGACGTCACACTATTTACAGGTGGTAGAAACTAGAGTCGGCCTAAAGAGTGGGTGGGGCAGTGCAACGTGGTTTTAACAGGACTTATCGTTTTAAGGTTTTTTCATAGAAATCAATGTGGCACAAATTATGAGAGTAGGATATTATTATGGCACAAATTTAGAGCAAAGTATTAGTATAGATTTCATCATTTGTGCCACTTAGGGTTGTGCCAGCAATCCCTAATGTTTTTAGGTCTTTTAACGATATCTTACCGTGACTCAAATTATGTGAGTGAGATTCTTGTGGATCAAATTCAGTCCCAAATATTGGAATCGGTCTCCTAGTCTGTATCCCTATAGATGCATCTGCATGAATTAACAGCACCCAACGCTTTTTGAACACTATCACGGAAACTATGGTCAAACAAATTATGAGATGGGACACAAATTCAGCACTAATTATTGGCACACGTCTCATCATTGGTGGCGTCTTCAGTGCTGATACTTGAAGTTAATAACACCCAAATCTCTTTGGTATTTTCACGAAAAAAATTGCGCCACAAATTATGAGAATAGGATATTCTTGTGGCGAAAATTCTGCACTAGATATTTGTTCAGTTCCCATATTGTGTGCCGTTATGGGTGCTGCCATCAGCACCCACTGTTCTTAAGTTCTTTCTCAAAAATTAGAGCGGCACAAACTATGTGTGTTGGATACTCTTGTGGCACAAATTGAGAACTAAATATTGACATAGATCTCATAATTTGTGCCGTTATGGGTGGTGACAACATTATGGACCTCTGTGGTACTAGTTAAACTTTTAAGTTAGATGAATTATTCAATATAAATGCATCTCTAATACAAACTGAAATTGATAGAATACATTAACTTTTTCATTTATATTTAAAAATAACTTTAAAAGTTTCATAAAGACATGGAGAGGGTTGACAAAAGTTAAAATAAACCTAATATATCTCTACTTCATTTAAATCCGTCTCAAGTTTGTTAACCTATAAATTAAATTTTATACTTGACAACTTTAATACTTATTTAAACTTTAAACATTGTTTCATTTAATATTGCATATCTTATAGTCGTATATCAATACTCAATCATTACATTTCAATCTTTTTGCAGATGTTAACCTTTTAACCCAAATTTTAAAATTTGAATTCGTAACTTACTTGAACTTGAACATTGTTCTGTCAAACCTATTTTGTTATCTGTAAGTTTTACAAAAAAATTGTTAACGTGTTTTCATCTATTTTAGATCAATAATCACCCTATATATTGCTAAATTGATGATTAATTAATTTATTATATGTGTAATGTTATTAATTTGACAATATTTTATTACCATAAGTTAACCTAATTATACATTTTGAACTGCAATTTCAATTTATTACATCAATTAACTCAACAAATTTATCAATAAATTCCTTCTATATAGCTTTGTGCGATATATCTAAGTCTTAAATTCTAAAATATAATTAATATATATCATCTTAACTATAGACTTGTCATTAACAATGAATTACACGCGGCAACAGCGAGTAAATTAGTTCGCTACTGTATCTACATCAAGCACGCTAGCGTCCCAAGTGGGAATCCCCTCCTACCTCAATATTTATCTCCCTCGTCCAAGGGCTACAATATTATCTTTGTACCTGGGCACAGGGATACCCAAGGTTGAGTCATTTGACGGACTAAACCTTCCAAAGGCGTATCTTTGTGGTACTTGTTATCAATGGAGGTTGTTAATTTGACGGACAATTTTTTAATTAACTTTATATCACACTACCAATCCAAGCTATGCGTCTATTTACTAACATAGATAAAGTAGGTAAAAATTTAGAAATGTACCTGCATTCCCCTAGGGGAAAATCAGGAATCTATTTAAAGAAAGAAAACTTCAATGTACCTGGTAAGGATGCAAACCCTGGCCTCACCATTGCAGGAAAGTTGTACAAGACGATACCGATGACTTCATCCACGTGGGTGCGTTTGTTACACTTATAATTTTAATAATCACGTCTTAATAACCATCTGGGTTTTTAAGACTTAATTTTTATAATGAGATAGAGATGTGGAAGATACGATTAATAGGAAATGTACTCGAATCGTCTTGGTGAGAGAAAGGAATTTTTTTTTAATAAACCACCAACAACAGACCTGGTTGGGACTCAAACAATGACCTTCCATTCTACGTCAGATCAGAAATATATACTAACCTTTATTTTCTTTCGAATTGACATTTTAACACATTTTAGAAAATTAAAACTTTATTTTTTGGGCAACAGTAATAATATTTTACTATATTGTTATTGTCAATTTATAAGAATCGATAGTATTTATATAGGAAGTACAGCTTCATATCACATTATTTTACGTATCAATACATGAAATTAGATTCAGTAACTTTGTATAACTGTCGGATATGTCAATTATATTATATTTGGAAGAAGGTACAATAAAAGTGTACCTTCCTCCAAATATAATATAGACAAAATGTTTTCCTGCTAGCGATAGTAATATAATTGAGGTATAGACGAGACTGACGTCTATTCCGTGACACCACCATAGTAGGTGTGGGTGAAATACAGTACCTCTGCACTCTGGAGTGTCATGGTGCGGTGTGACCCCAATGAATGCCACTTATTCTCGGCTGACTATTTCAGAAAGAGAGGCTTGAGGATCTAGTCTTAACATTTTGATGTCACTCAAGATCTTGTTTACAAGCGTAAGTTAACACCACGGAAGGGACATGTTTTCTTAGAAATTCCCTCCCACCTTTTATATGTTTTTTTAAAAATATATATATTAAATTAACAAAACAAAAGTTTCCGTTTAATTCTTTTGACCTAAAAGTATCTTGAAGTAAGGTGATAAAACAAGTGAAATAACTTTTAAGAGAAAGAGAGAGACAACATAGAATTGAAGCAAAAGACAAGACGAAGAAATCGATATTCTATTTCTTTTACACGTCTTTTCTTACTCCTAAGTTTTGTTCCCTTTTTTTCCTTTCTTTTTTCTTCTTTGTCATCGCTGTGTTCTTTTCGAAGGGCCACCCACCAAGTAAGGAAAATAATGCGATTCAAAATTAAATTTCGAAGCAGGAGGCATGCAAAGCGTAGTAAAATAGCAAGTTGAGTGGACTCCAAAGGTGGGGGAAGGGGAGTTTGGCGAAGGGGAAGGGTGGGAGAGAACCGTGTTCCCGTTTGGGATAACGCTCCCCCTCTTTATTTAGGCATGCGAGTGATGAGTCGATGAGGTAGCCACCCTTTCACATTGTCTCACTCTCTCTATCTCTTCTTCTACCTCATTCTGTGTCGTTTTATTCTTTTTTTTACTAGTATCTACCTTACCCTCTCTTTTCTTTTTCTTCTCCTCAACGTAAGACAATACTTTCTCCCTAGATCCATCTTTTTCTATAAGGTTTCCCCCCTTTATTTTTTTGTATATTATTTTGTATCTCTCTTGTGTTCATTTCGCTCCGCATCTATCCTCTTCTCGCTAATTTGGTTTACTAACCCCACCCTCCCTTTTTCTCTATTGCATTGCAGTTTTCCCTCTTCATTCATGCCCGATATTCTATTCACTCGCTTTCCCATTCCTTGAGTTCGTCTCTCTCTACTTGTGTCTCTGTCTTGCTCTGACGCAGCTTAGCAGGGTTGGGGGTTGGGGGTTGTAAGTGTGGGTATGGGGCATGGAGGGTGGTTCTTCTGGAGTATGAGAGGGGTGGAAGGGAAACAATTTGCCTCTGTTAGGAGTCGCTCGCACGGCCGGGAAGGAGGTAATATACTAGAGCAGTACACACTCGTTAAGTAGAGTCGGGCCAACAGGAAACTGGGGCTTTACTTCATGTTGAAGAGGGGCTTAGAGGAAACCTTAAGGTAGTCGTGACCTTGAATTAATTTATACCTTCGATAAGGTGTTATCAAACGTAGGGTGTACTAAGAATAGTAAAAACACACACTTATAACTTAAAATAAAGCTAATTTCGAGATATAAAAATTAGTAATTTAAGAAAAATTATTTTTTAAATATAATATTTAACATGCATGGAAATGAATTTGAATGGTGGTATTTATTTAAATTAAATAGTTTCTACTTATTTTAAAACAAGATAATATTTTTGTGCAAAATAAACAATATTGCTTAGGTAGATACGTTTAGTTGAAATTTTGACCATAATAATATAAATAATTTTAAATATATCTTTAATAGGCTACTATTTAAGGGCACAAAAAAAAAAGTTTATAGAATTTTTCTCTTCAATAAAAAGTATCTGGTTAACTGGTTCCTATGCCCATGACAAATGCCGTTTTGTTATATATTTTTGTTTCTGGCGATGAGTTATACTTACGTTAGGGTTATACGCTTATGTATTAAATGTGCTAATGGGCTATAAATGATGAAATATAAGTTTAGAGTAAGTGTACCCATATTTGGGTGAAGAGAGTGGTAGCCATTTAGGAAAAATCACTCTCAGTATCTCGACTGAAAATCAAACCAGGATCTCATAGTCATCGTCAGTCTAGTATATTGAGATATCGACGCCCTAGACCATGCAGCCAACGAAGGGTGTCATATACTGTGTAGATTACTGTGTGTAATAAATTAAATTAAGAGTAGGTACTAAAAAAAATTCAGATTAATTTTGGCCACAAAGATTTTCTTTTGTTGTTAAATAATAACTTGGTTCTTCTCCATCTCATCTTAAGGCGGCCGCTTAGGTCAGCATGAAAATATCAAACCACGTCTTACCACAGGATTTAAAATACAATGGGTCTGTGTCGTTTTCTGGAACTACTTATTTATTCTGTCAAAGTTTTAGCCATCTTTTCTCCCTTCAACTACAAACATTCTTTGTCATGTCAATAAGAAAAATGGGGAGGGGGGATGGAGAAATTAGGAAGCTTCTTATTCCAAGGTAAGGAGGAAAACTTGCTGCTGATTCTAAACCATCTTAAAATTGTCTGTTGTGAGTTTGTTAAATAAATTACTATGCATGTGAAAGTAAAGTTAAATCTAGTGTATTTTTTCATCAAGCCCCGTCTGATAGATCCGCAAATATGATTAAAATATATTTTAAAATGAGCTCATGTCAAATTTATACAGATTTTATTTCTATTGATAAAATTAAAAATACAGGACTATTAAGGAAAAGAGCTCTGTTCTAATAATTTTAATTTATTTTAGCATGAATCATATTATGAAACAACATATCACAGAATTAAATATTAAGCTAGAGTTGAACGTCCAGGTGGCAATTTCTGGCTTAACAAGGTGTCCCCCTTAAGGCAGACAAATATTGATGTGCGTCAACGTTATTGGTTCCGATAAGATAGTAGTTAAATAAATAATCCTAAGTTATGGAGGTGAACAAACATTTTTTCTCACAATTTGGATTTTGGTTGACTTCCTACTCTTCCTCAATATGTTCCCTTTGATTAGTTGTATAAATGGTTCCACAATAATTACTTTTTATCATCATGTCTTACTATCTGTTCAGGTTATACGCATATATGATAACTATTCTAGTTGGGGTGAGGATGAGGAAAGAGGGATTTTGGAGGTAATATACCCAAATTTATTAAAATAATAATAATAGTGGGGGAGGCCTGGCATTCCTCACATTCACAAGTTGTGATTAATACACCTCTTGTCAAAGGTGAAGTAAGGTTTTGACAATCAGATAAATCTGTGCCGGGACCGAGGATTGAACCCCGGACGCCCAGCACAGAAGTCTGACACCTGACCCCTTGACCACCAGGCCACCTAATAATAAAGAAGAAGGAAAATGGAAAACTATTTAGGAAAACCCACACTGAGTAAACTTGACCGGGATTCAAACCCCAATCTCCCCATCATCAGAAGGCCAATTTAACATGATAATGATGCCTTGGACCAGTGGTTTTAAAACTGGGTACAGTGTAACTCTTAAGGGTCTGTAATGGGGTCCGTGAGACTCTTGTGCGAGCCGCTCCGGTGGCCGCGTGGTCTAATGCGCTACTCTCATGTTAGACTAGATTGCTGAAAACGGGTAAGATCGGGGTTTTATCCCAGTAGGGTGCACTAAGGGTGGTTTTTCCTAAATGATTGTCCACTCTTTATCCATGCAAATATACGTGCACTTCCTTTGAATTAAGCCTTCTTAATCCCTAACACATAAGTGTAATTAGTACATAGGTGTACAACCCTAACGGGTATTAAGACGTGAGGCTTAAGAAAATACTATTATGCGTGATGGTGGTAAAAATATTATTAATAATTCAAAATTTATATGTTAAGATATCATAAACGTCCATATCATTAGCAGAATAACCAGTTTTGTAATTAATATAAAATGTGATGCGTTCTTGGCATTATTAAAATATAGAAAAAATATTAAAAGGGGGTAAGAAACAGTACATTATTAAGTTAAATTATATTATTTTTCAAATTCAAAATATGTTTCATAAATGTGATAAATAAATATATATTTTTATAATATTAATATATAAAATAGATTTATTACTCAAATATATATAATTAATTTTTAATAAAATTGCAAAAACATGTATTTGTAGAGGGAAAAGGTATGAGACATGAACACATAGGGGTTCCTTTGTAGTTTTAATATTTTTTTATAGGGTTCCGTGTGATATAATAGTTTGAAAACCACTGCCTTAGGCCTATATCACACCAGGGCCGTGTTTTAATATTCCGTCTAAGGGACCTTATAGTCAAATGCATCAGAAAGTTGCATTGGTATCGACGTTGTAGGCCGGAAGTCATTTTTGATTGTGTCCTAGTTAGCGCACTTTACTCTAGGACACATCGTAAGTTCCCTAGTTCGCAAACTGGGGTTAAATTAACGTGGTTTATTAAATGAAAGTATTATTTTCTGTATCTAGATAGAATAAAAATATACACAAACTTTAAAATAAAACAAAATGCTGTGTTCTTTGTTAATATAGATACATTAATGGGCAAGATTTCTTTTTAAAGTGTGAAAATCACTATTCAAAAGAAAAGGATTTTCAGTCTTCTAAAGTTGACAATTAAAACTATCTAACAATAAATATAACTTGATTGATTTAGGCCCTAACAAAAAAATGAGGGAAAACAATAATTATTATATATTATCATATATATTTAATAATAGTTGCAAATAATAAGTAGATATGCTTTACAAGTAGCTTGGTATGCATGAAATTTTGGTAGACCATTTAGTGCAAAATTGTTAATTGTGTTGTGAAGTGATTGAATTAAGCAGAATGTTTTCGAACAAGAGATGTAATTTGAATTAAGTTTAAAATCCTATGGCCATTTTAATTTATCTGAAAATACTGTAATTTAATTTAAAACAAAATTTATAGTGTGTAAATTTCTCCGAATATGTAGCTTATATTCTTGCTTAGGGCATATAAAATCGTTCTTTGTGATGGAAAAGTAGTTTTAGAAGTAGTCACCAGGCAGCTCTAGCTGTAATTTGCTGTCTGAAATGTACTTTCCACCCAAGGCCCTGTAGGGCGTCAGAAACGTGTTTATTTCAATCGTGCAGTAAAAGTACACAAGGGTGTATGGCGCAGACTTTCATACAGAGCCCAGGATGGCGCAGCAGTTATGTTGGCAGCACTGCCTGTTACAAAACAAAGAAACCAATGGTGCTTCATACACCTGGCAGAGATGCTAGTGTGGCTTATGAGACACTGCACTGTTGGCAGCGCTGCCTGCTACAAAACAAAGAAACCAATGGTGCTTCATACACCTGGCAGAGATGCTAGTATGGCTGATGAGACACTGCACTGTTGGCAGTGCTGCCAACAGAACTGTCGATGTAGAGGCCTTAGATAGTTTGGCCACTGAAGCGGGTTTTAACAAATGCTGACTGTACATTGCGTATTTAGTATAATCCAGTTATCTAAATTATAATACATTTTAATAAATCAAATATTTTCAAATATTAACCTAGCACTCTCACCTAACTCCACAAGATGATGTTTTTGAAACTGTGTGGGCGTATATTTGTATTAATTATTGGATAAAATAAATTAGGATCCATGCTGACAAAATGTTTTGAATTCATATAGCTTATATCACAAGTGATGTATTGGTTTGAATCTGGGCAAGTGGACTAATTGTGTTTTTCCCAGAGTGATTTGACAAGTTCTTTTGGTACATTATTTAAAAAAATATTTCTTCCCCATCCCTGATCCACTGGCGCAAATAAAGATGATCATAGCCCAGATGGGTGCTAAGCCACTGAGGTGGAGGGGGATATAGCAAATTAGCACCTGATTTGGTGGCAGCATGGTCTAAGGCGTCACACTCGTGTTAGACTAGACTGCCGATGACATGCATATTGGGGTCAGAATTCCGGTTGGATGTATTGAGGCTGAGTTTCCCTCAATGGTTTTGTACAGTACCTCCACGCAAATGCGGGAACACTTCCTAATTAAACTTTCCTCATATATAGATTATTAGCGTAATTAGCACATATGCGTATATCCTAAATAGGTAGTAGGACGTGGCGTCGAAAAAAAAAATTAGCCTAACCTTCCACGCTGTGTCATATTTGAAAGTTGTAAAATATATTAACTCTTTAATCACGTATTCATACACAAAACGGTTCTTAATTTGCTATAAAAATTATTTCTGCAGTAAAATTTAAATTATTTACGAAATATTTATTGCCATGTAAACACATTAAAGTAGATTTAGTAGTTTTTAACATTATGGCCCAGTAACTGGCCAATTAGCTATTTCAGACTTTTGAGTGATAATAATGTAGATCTTAGATTCTCACGCTCCTTACACATAAATGCATGCATATATATATCAAAGGATATATATATATTCTTTAAATTATAACATACTAGTCCCTGTCCCATTAGTGCATATATTGCTTTGAGCCCGGACGGGTGGTAAGAAATGGTACATTAGAAACAAACCGTAAACTATAACACTGTAAGCGTATAACCCGAACGGGTAGTAAGACTCGGTGCTAAATATTATCAATATTATTATTATTATTATTATTATAACACTGTACTACTTTGATCTTATTCTGAGGGCTAGTTTGTGTACAAGCACTTGTCATAATTCAAACATCAGGTGAAAAATGGCACGGAGAACCAGGAATCGTGTGGAAATATTTGACCTAGAGCCCTATTGCTCCTTTCACCTAGCCAAATGGGCTCACACTGAGCCCAAGATGATTCATGCATTTATTATTTTATGATACTAGTTTTATTACACAAGTATAGACTTGTTCGATTGTCGGATAATAAATTATGCATAACCCTGAGCATAAGACACTTTTATATATCTCATTGAAAATAGCGATGGCACGTGGATTTGTGTAAAGGATTTGAACACCTTGATGCTCAGGTTTCATGTGTAAGCATATTTATTAATCACGTTTATGAATGACACATATTTTAGACCACAAGTTAGTTTAAACATCTATCACTACAACATATTTAATATAATGGTATAATTTTGTAAAGGCAAAAGATAATTTCATAGGGAAGTTTCGATACAAAAGGTAAATTAGGATATCGTCGACATCACGTAAATATATGAGCATGATATTCTTATTGCCAGTTTAAAATTGGTGTGGAGATATAATAAGTCGGTAAAGAAAGTGCACATTAAGTACCTCAAATAATAGTTAATACTCTCATATGTGGGACTGTGGAAACTGCATCTTTCCCACGTGACCGTTTATCACCGGCACTATGGATGGCACACGTCGTGAAATAGACGGTGCTCGTCGTCATAACAGATTATGTGCCATGGCTCAATGGATTCCCTACAATTCTCCTCCTCCCCTCCCCCATTTATTTGTTATATTCCAGTGTGCTAACCTCAAATAATGGAATAAGTTGTCGTGTGTGCCTTATAATGGCCCAGTGTCTTAAATTCTGGGTTGATTAAAGCACAAACCTTCTTCCAGGCTGACGATGACTCAATCCGAGATATGTAGGGCCTACTTGTCTAAGCTTCCATCCCAAAGTACAGGACACAATTCCACTCGTGAAACTAATATCTCGACATAGATTTCGAAAGTTCCAGAAACCATCTTGCCTACTAAGTACAGCGAACAACGTAGGACTGAAGCTAGCGTGCCACGCGGACCGAGGGTGAAATACCTTGGCGTGTGAAGAGATGCATTAGATACAGTTTATCTCGAACATTTCGGCGCACCGTCCACGGCATTCTCGCCATGCCGTCACGTGTGAAGACTTTCATTTAAACCTGTGCGCCTTGATAATCACGGCGATAGCGAAAAAACGTGATGTTTGAAAGCCTTTTAAACCATGAGTGTGAATATGCAGAGAGCCTGGACGTATAGTAAGATGCAGATATTGTCACTTCCATCTTCCCTCTCCCCGTTAGATCGACTCCTTTAGGTAGCGTGGTTCTAATCTAGGGGAGCTATAATATAATTATTTAACCGAGTGTTCGGGGCATATAATGGTTACGATTTTGTTTTAATAATCAGTAGTAGGTAAAATAGTTTAAGGGGCTTCCTTGACACTGTTCATATAATTAATGCGACACATAACACATGGAGTATCATAAGTGCTGGTTTACTAGCCTCATAAGGACATCCCCTAATCTCCTAGGTTAGTTCCCAACATGGTAATTCAAATTAAGACTTAGATAGAAAATTCAGGGATAGCTATATTAAAATATATAGATTTACAATTAAATGAATTAGATGGTTATAGAATTGGTAGATGACTTGAGTGAATATAATATTCAAAAGATTGATTATATTATGCTTTTAATTATTCCAATTTTATAACCATCTAATTCATTTAATTGTAAATATATTTATTTTATTATAACTATCCCTGAATTTTCTAAGTATTAACTTGAATTACTACCACTCCTTACTTTAAACTACATTAGAATGTTTTCTAAAATGTTGTCCCTACAAGGTAGGCTAACCCTAGACACTCCTGGCGTATAATTCACCTCGGGTCCTGTATAATGATCCGTATATACAGCTAGATGATGTAACTCTCCTGCAGAGTCTGTTGACAACCGTGTCTCAAGTATTAGGGCCAGTTTCATAGTCAAATTTAGTACGCCTCAAGTGCGGCGCTATACTAAGGGCCAGTTTCCTATGCGAGAACGGCCCATTCCATTCTGGTTTTGGTAGGTGTCGTCATGTACTTAGTATAGCGCTGCACTTGAGGCGTGCTAAATTTGACTATGAAACTGGCCCTTATACTTTGCTGCCTAGTCTAAAGAGAGATACAATAATAACACTTTCTACTGTAGAATTGACATTAAGTTTATTTATATGTTTACTTGAAACAGTTAGTAGGATTCGAATTATATCAGTTAGTCAGGAACAGAGTGACACGAATCTTCATCAGCATCCAAGGTACCACACAGAAAACTAGAGTTGAGTCGACTCCCAGATTTCCGAAACGGATGTCTTATGTAACCTCAATGAAATGAACTTTTAAAAATGAACTACGCACAACGCCATCGTGGCAGAGTGAACTGTGGTGAAATATAGGAACAAATAGGTTGACCATTAGGACTTAGGAAATAAACTGAGAGGTACAGCACAATCTAATATTAGAGGAACATTTGCTTGGGAACCACGTGATGCTGAGCGATCTGCGGTCCACTTGTATTAGGGTCCGGCCAGACTAACAAGCGTGCGAGCGAGCGTGTGAGCGACTAGAGGGCCAAACTGGCGGGCGGGCGAGCGTGTGATTAGCAAATAGCTATTGATAGTTGATAAGGAGGAAAAATTCTAATCTTGGCTCAGTGAACTGAAGGTGGTTTTTGAAAAGTGATTTATTGTTGTGGTTTTCTCATTCTCTCTCCATGCTAATGGTGATTCTTATTTGTAAAGGCCTACACTGATTATAATATTGAAATACTTTTACATACCAGTTTTACACACACACACACACACACACATATATATATATAGGTATATTATTATTATTATTATTATTATTATTATTATTATTATTATTAGCACCGCGTCTTACTACCCGTTCGGGTTATACGCACTTACGCTAATGTGTAATGGTAGGGTGATTGTGAGATGAAATGGAGGACCTACAGTTTAACGTGGAATCCGAACCACGGTGGAGGCCTGTCATTCCTCACATTCACTTATATAGGTATAGTTTATGATCTTACCAATTAAATTAGGCCGTTAGTATCAAGTGGGCCAAACCTATCGATAGTAATTAAAATGTCAAAATGAGAAGTTTTCCTAGCACTCAATGAACCAACATACAATAATATTGCCTAGCACCTGTAAACTAGACTGTTCCGGGTCAAACGCGTGCGCGTGCGTTCTATCTTTCAAGTGCGCGCTCAGTCGCTCCAGTCTGGCCACCTCTCATTACAACCAATGTGTTCTATTTTATATTTTAATCGCTCGCGCAGTCTGCCATCCCCTTAGTTGTTAAATATAAGAGGGAATTTAAGATTTTGAGTTGTCAAGTCATCAATGGGGTTTTTTGGTTCGTGTCACAATATCAATGCCAGTGGAAAGGCGGTCTAATTATCAAGCTTTTTTTTTTTTTGCCAATAGCTGAGTGGTAATTGTTAGAATCCCGGCTGGAGTATACTGGTAATGTATTTTTATAAATGATTTGGTATTCTACCTTCACGCAGATTGGTGTCCACTTCTTTTAAAATTGCATCGTTTTCAACCCTACAAAATTGGCATAATTATTACATATGTGTACAACATTCACGGGTAATAAGACTATGTGAGAAATAGACTTAAAGGATGAAGATAAAATCCACATGAACTTTTATTTAATAAAAAGTTATCCTTGTGAGTTATCTACTTAATAATACAAAATAAAAACTCTTGATGATAAGTTGTCATTTAAATCAAACGAGTGAAAATGTGTATATTTCAAGTTTCATAGCCACCGGGATATAATAGAACTAATACTGTAGGATAATTTAATATATATATATTTAAATTGATATCGTTCTTGAAATACCTTTACCATTAAACAAGTAGGGTATGTTTTTATACTGAAGAACTGTAACTTAGAGCATTACAAATCAACTCCTTTGATGTAATATCCCTATAAAATTATTGTCTTACAAAACTTCTGGGGAATGTCATTGGTAAGTTTAAGTTGGAGGGGAGAGGGTATGAAAATGAGAAAGAAGAATAGAGGTAAGTTTGTAAAATAACAATGGAAGGGTTGCAAAAAAACTAAAAAAAATACTCAGCTACGACCAAATTCGGATGTCGTTCCACTACCGCGACTTCTATAGCCAACCCCAATTTGGGTAGGAGGGTGAGAAATAGGGGTTGGGAGTAGTGGGAGTCTCTAGTAATGCATTGCCTTCATAAACTGCTCTGACACATTCAATTATGAGATTAAATTAATGGTTACTTTTAGGCGGGAAGTCTTCGTGAGTGCTATGAAGCAGGATTGAAAAAGAGGGGAACAGTTGAATTTGGGGAGGTAGTGGGGTTGGAGGGGTTAAAGGGGATAAGAAGTGATGTGAAGAGCCAGTGAAATGGTTGCCAAAAAAATGGGATGAGAGAAGTTAAAGAAAAGTGTTAGAGGATGTGAGGGGAAAGAGAGGAAATCTGGAGGAATGAAATACAGAAGTACTTGAATAGTTCTCTTGAGCTTTGAGGTCCCAATTGAATAGTAAGAAGCGAAGAGAGTGGATGAAGGGTGGGGAAAAAAAGGAAACAGAGAAACAGGAAATACAGAAAGGAAGTAGAGAATAAAAAGCTAAATGTAGTTTGAAGAAAGAGTTAAAGGCTAACACTTTCTCAATCTTTCTATAGTATCCATGTGGTTCTACCACTTTTTATACGTGTCGTTCTTTCTTCGCAGATCCCTTTATTTTTCACTTTCAAAATGTTTCAAAAAACAAAGTGGTTCTGATTCTATGATATTTAAAGTATTGCCAAAGCTTTTATATTAATTTTTTTCAAATTCTAAGAACGAGGAAAGAAATTATCGCCTGAGAACATAGCTTAGTAAACTTTAAATGATTTGTACTGCATTTCATTCCATAGCAGAAAAATAATACTATCGTTACAAACGGGCAACGAAGAAGGGTCCTCAATTAAGAGTTTAAATCTCTACGACTCGGCGTGTTAAACTAATGACATGACCCAAAATTGTAATTTTATTTAGCACCACGTCTCACTACCGTTCGGGTTATACGCTTATGTACTAATACGCCAATGGTTTTGTGGGTTATAAGGGCTATATTTAGAGGGAGTATACCTGAATCTGCGTGAAGGGAAAGTGGAAAACCACCCTCAGTACACCCGACTGAGATTCGAACCCCGATCTCCCCGTAATCGGCCATATAGTCTACTGCGAGAGTATCGGTTAATAGTCAAGTTCTGTCTAAATCACAGTTTCCTGCTTTCCACGTGTTGACTAACTGTGTGTATATACAACTGTCTCGAGTTGAATTTTATTTGAAGCACAGTTTCCTATCGCATTGTGTTTTTATGTCTGTAGCATAAGATCTCTTATTGGTTTTTACTGCATAAACTTTATATCCATAGTAGGATTTTGGTAGGAAGACAGTAGAGGTTAGTTACTAAAGTTACTTAAATAATTTTAATACATCCATACATCAAATTATGTGATCTGCACTTGTTACCTTAGATATATATTATAAATATATATAAAATAACACAAAGAATGAATTGAAATGTTATCAATGTTGGCCGTAAATAAATATGCTTGGATTTTCTCTACTTTTCTTCCAAGAAAAATAAGGGTATATTATAGGTTGAGAGCAATAAACCACTGATATATAATACAAGAATATATTTTTGTAAATTTTTTTCAAATTAAATCTTCCAGTTCTAAAAGATAATATATGGCAGAATTATCCTACCAACCAGTGGTGTGATAAAGAATCAATATATTTTACTACATTATTTTTAACATAGTATTTAAATTTGAATTTCCATTTCACAAACTAAATTTATGTCATTTGCTTGTTCAATGTTACTGTCTAATGGCTTAAATATTTAATGATATTTTTACTATTATATTTTGACTTAGTTTATACCGTTGTTTATTTGACCATAAAATTCTTAAGTGCACTTTAATCATCTTAGAATAGAGCAAAAATGTATAAATGATCCTCCCTTTGTATCATACTGTCAACATTTCTAGAACATAATATGTGAGGTGCATGCAGTTGTGTTCTCTTCTATGAGATTTTAAGTGAGCGTGATAAATACTCGTTATGACCATTCCTCGCACGTAATATTTCACTTTCTATTTCTTTTTTTTTACCCCTCTTCCTCGCAACCGAAAAACCTACTGCGTTGCCGGCATACCCATAATGTTCAGTCAACGTCAAGAGGGTGAAGGGGTGGATTTAGATGGGAGGGTGTAAATTATTAACAATGTATTCGCGTATCACTTCACCGTTGTTTTCCATTATGTTGTCTCGTTATTAAAGTGCAAATTGAATACATAAACCGTGGCCTACCNATGTTAGTTTAACCCAGTCGCGATACATAGGGGTGTTTTTTTTGTGTACGAGTGGAGGGCGGGATGAAAGGGGGTGAGGAGGTTAGAACACTGCACTTGTGTGAGAAAATAGTATTTTAAAATCGCGTGAACTTTGTAATAATACCACCCGGAAAATTTAACTGATGAATGACCGAGTTCATTAGTGTTTTAACAAACTGAAAAACAAAAATTTGTTAATAGTTGGCTAAGCATTGAGGGGACAGCAGATAATCTGAATCATTGCCTTTAGTTTTTATTGATGCTTTTTTTCCACACTGCTCTCTTGAAAAGGGAAGGGATTAAATATGACACTATCCAGTAAAATTAATAAAGAGGTTGGTGTGTCTGAGGGACGCGTTATTTCAATAGTCTTTCTATCAACAGTATTGAAACCCTCTTTCTGCCATCAAACGGTCTGAGGCAGTCATATTCAATGATTTTTGCTGGTGCACACCTATATTATATGATTTTCCCTCAAACTTGTAACCTCAAAGTTTTTGATACATATTTTTGGTTAAACACATTCTAATTTCTACAACTAAGATAAACTAAATTGATTAAATAGTTACATGCTAAATATATTAATATTAAGTTTTAAATAAAATAATATATAAACCTAATATAGTATATATATATAAAAAATAATATATAAACGTAATATAGTATATATATATATAAAATAATTTATAAACGTAATATAGTGTATATATGTATATATATGTATAAAATAATATAAACGTAATATAGTATATATATATGTATAAAATAATATATAAACGTAATATAGTATATACATATATATACACACATTTTTCTTATAAAACTTTTTATTTAAATATATGTTTAACTTTACGTACCCCTTAATATGTCCTCTCGTACCTCTGGGGGTACGTGTGCCTCGGGTTGAATGCCACTTCTTTAAAGCGTCACTCTCACAATAAACTAGGAATGCCCATAAACAGGTGATCGGGGTTCAAATCCAGGTCTGTTGTACTTAAGTTGGATTTTACTAAAGGGATTTCCACACTTTCTGAAGACAAATGTGTGTACACTTTCTCTAAATTCAACCTTCATTCTCCTAAACACATTAGCGTTTTTATTACATACGCGTATAGCTTGAACAGATAGGACATGGTGCTAGAAAGATTACATTGAGAGTACTTTTTCAAAATAATAATTACTAATTTAAATATATGTAAACAAAATTCACTTAGACATGAGTATTGAACACGGGACCATTGAGCTTAGTAAGTCAATGATCTACCACTGGACAATCGAAGTTAATCTTGTGTTCTCTGTCATAAATTTCGTAAGTTTTTAGGAGGAGTGTCTGATGTACTGTACTTGTGAAATCTTGAGCTCTTAAATAGATACTAGAAATATACCAATACCCTCCATCTTAAATCAGGAGTGATGAATGACCCTGGTCACTAGATTAACCTGTATATTTTAGGGGTAGAATATTGGCTCCTTAAGATAAATATCTCAGGTATGACTCCAACGTTCATGACTGTGTACTTTCTCAAAATATGTGTTTGGTTAGCGGAATTCCTGCTTGCCATGTATTAGGGGCAAAGTTTTATAAGAGTAACTCGCTTTGCTCGTTGGTGGCTCACCCCCAAACCACCCGATGAGTTTTCTTTGCAAGTGGATGTAAACTAATGTAATTCCAGAGTCGTTTTCTGATAGGTCTTACCGTTTAACCAAAAGAGACCTCCAAAGAAAGGTCCGCACCGACTTAAAAGTTGATATGCAACTTTGAGTTTTTTAGAGGGTTAAAAATTTAGATTTTAAATTTTTTTGAATTTTAACGCCGGTTACAGGCTAGAAGCTATAAGTTTGCAAAATTTCAAGTTTCTAGCGCATCTGGAAGTGGGTAAACATTAATGACATTGAGTGAGTCAGCCATGTGGCCTTATAGTAGTGTATATAAAGTTGGTTTTAACACACGCTTAGTACGATTAGGGCGGTAGAGTCTTGGGCCACTTTCGTCCTCCTTGTACCCAAATATTGTCAGTGCGATTAGTGTGTATACTCGCATCTGACCCGACTGCAACACACAACGTTTATAATAATCTTTTATTCCCTGAGCGTTTCTAGCTAAATGACGATTGAGCTCGTTTTTACTTATAGGCCCATATTTCATCCTCCCATACTTTTAAAACATTATTATTTGATTTTCAAACGCGTTATTGAATAACACAATATAATGATAATACTATAAGTATCAGTAGTACACCTTTATTAATATCTTTTACCTACCTAAGTGGTCTAACAGTCTAAGACAGGGGTTCTCAAATGGGGGGGAATTTTAGGGTTTTATGGGGGGAATTAAGATCATAGACTAAAACTGTTTAGAAAATATTTTTCCATCAAACTACAATATTTCAGACTTTTCATAAACAATTTTTTAGTTTGAATCACTGGACTTTCTGAGCGGTAATTTTAATTTAACTATAAGTCTCCACAGTATTATTATTATTAGCAGTGCATCTACTACCCATTCGGGCTATATGCACTTGCGCTAATGTGTAGTGGTAAAGTGATTGTGTGATGAAATGTAGGATCTACAGTTTAACGTGGAATCCGAACCACGGTGGAGGCCTGGTATTCCACACATTCATAAGTTGTGATTAATCTCCACAGTAAAAATAATCAAAGTAATTTGTATTTATGTACCAATATAGAATATTTTATTCAATATTATATATATTATTCAGAATACAACTTTTGAGTTAGGCATCTAGGAGGGGGGAATGACATTCTGACATGTAGTGAAAAGGGTGTATGTCACTAAAAAGTTTGAGAGCCACTGGACTATGGCTTCACTTCCCCAATATACGGGACTACCGAAGACGGGAATATCGGGGTTTGAGTCTCTCTCTATCTGATATACTGAGGGAAGATTTCCTTAATATTTTTCCACTCTCAGCCTATGCAAATAAGAGAATAATTCCTCAAAATTTCAACTTTCTTAATCCCAAACTCAATGAAGAAAAAAAATGTGTATAAAATTTAACTGTACTGTACATTACTATCAAAGCTTGGAAGATCAAAATTATCTATCGGTTATGGACATAGCCGTATCAAGTATCATATTCATAAATTTAAAAATGACATTCTGACATGTAAATCAAACCTGGAACCATGAGCTTAGACTCTATCACTGAGCAATCCAGGATTCATCTTGTATACAGGGACAATATTCACCCACTATTTAAAGCAGAGTCTATGGAGAAAGAGATATGTACAGTACATTGCTAAGCTAACATTTGTAGGCTACCATATTTATTTCCCTTTTTTCGACATAGATATCATAAATACAAAGCAGTTTCATATACACAAATAGAGTTTCCATGACATGGTGATTTAGAACATCATCCTCTCGCTGGTAAACCTCCAACGGGATGACCAGTTGTACCGAACTGATGATTCTGCGAACAATAATAGTGAGGAGACGTATTGACGTCCTAATTTTATTGCTCCTGCCAGGTATGACGTCCGCAATTCTTGCCTTCTTCTACATGTTTCATAGGTGACCTGGCAGTTTGGGGGTAAGGTGTCAGACTTTTGGGTTGAGGGTCCGGTGCTCAATCCTCGGTCCCGGCACAGATTTATCTGATTGCCAAACCCTTCCTTCACCTCTGAAAAGACGTGTATTAATCACAACTTGT